>JAABKJ010008462.1:0-11444 GCA_011634705.1 Andricus grossulariae | reverse complement strand
TGGTGCGTAGAAGTGAACTTCTTCCACCAAAAGTTGTTGATTTTATCTGGCCCTGGCGCTGAAAAGTTGTTAGTTCTTGCGATCACTTTCTTTACTTCTTCAGCAGTGATTAGTGGACATTCTTCCTCTGGACGTTGCAACCTTTGCCTTTGGAAAAAGTTACGAAAGATTGATATATCTGAAGCGTCTTTATTTAGCTGATAAGTATCTCCATATACTTGCTCCCAGAAAACTTCAATCTCTTCTCGACTAGGTGGATTTTCAACTATACATGACGTTTTTTTGAAAAGACGGGATGGATGAATAGAAAGGTAGAATTTTCCTGAATCCAGTTTACCCGCCGTTCAAGGCGCTTTTTGGCTGTTGAAAGAGCTCTTATTTTTTGCGTCCAGTGCTGCTTGATGGTCAACAGTTTACACTTTTTGAGTGTGTAATTTGCTTTCCTTAAGTTTGGAGCAAGTGCCCTAACTTTTGGAGTGAATTTTTTATTTGATGTTATGTAGCTAATCACGCACTGAACATTTTATGTATGTCGTATCGCCGTTTTAATTTTAAACTGAAGGTGGTCTTGCTGGAACGGGTGGTATGTTCGCTGGAGGATGTTGCTCTTCTTGTTGATGAAGAGCGTCAAATCCCTTTCGGCGTGCAAAGGATACCTGATCTCTTAAATACTGAGGCTTTGTATGAGCATATTCCGGATGCATGTTGACCCAACGTTCATGTAACCTCAACATGTGTCCTCTTCGCACTGGTGAGCTTCCTTGCCAACAGGTAAGGATATCCTATTGCCACTCCCAACTGAACCTCGGACTCCATTCGAGAGAGGCCTATTGTTGGTGGCACTGCGCGTACTGGTGGCGTAACCGCATAATTTGTTGCATTGGGGAGTTATCCCAATGCAACGTGGCTGACTGCAAGAGCCGGGATCTCAGGCGATGGGGTCGCAATATCCCTATTTTTTTCAACTTGCTCTCGGGTGAACCGGGTTTTTCATCATGCAACGGACTTAGTCAAGTGAATTACGAGATGAGGATGTTATAAGTTAATTTAATACGATGTCTGAAGCCTTTTGCCATGATGTGGTAGGTACAAAATTCGGAGCATGGTGTAGTTTGGAGTTCGTCTTTTACCGCTGTTATCCTTACACAGCGGCCGCGAGCGTTGGAGGTGACAACAGTCGCCTCTGGATACTTTTTTAGAGCTATCATCTGCCACTCCACAGGTTTTTAGTCGCTTGCTTCCTGATGGTCTACAAAGTTCCTTACAATGCGACAGGTGTTTAATAAAACCGCCTTCTGAGCTGCTGCCAGTACCCCAGTTTGGTTCCATTTTATGTAGAAATAATTCCTGTAAAATTTGAGCTTAATAGGACTAAGTGAAAGGGTGCCCCTGGGCTCTTGAACGTGAAAAAAAAACATATATTTGAAGAAAAAACCAATTTTATTTGTTTATTTTGCAAAATTTTAATTATAGAAAAAAAAGCTTTATACAAAAGTTGTAGATATATTCAAAATGCACATGAATTTTTTTTTAATGAAATTTTCTCGTATGAAAAGCAACGTCGATGATGTAGACTCTTCCACCTTTTTTTTCTCGCATCACGATGTCAGGTCGATTGGCTCGGAAGTAATGATCCGTCTCGATAGTAACATCTCAGTATAAGATGTAATCTTCGTTTTCTAAAATGGGCATTGTCATGTATTTATAGAAAGGTATCCATTTTGTTAAGAGTCCTAGGTTTAGGACAAGTTGTGGAGCCACATCATTATATCTGTGCGTATATTCTCTTTGAGCCATTACGCGACAACCGTCAATAATCTGCTCGATGGATTGGTTGGTATCTCCACAAATCGGCAACGGTCTACGACGTCTTGAAGTAACACGTGTTTGCGATCATTTCTGGTGCTGACAACCCTGTCCTGAAACGCAATGACGAATATTTCCGTTGCCGGATACATGACGCCCTTTCTCAGCCAAATATTGGATGCCTTACTATCTACATGATGCTGATCTAACGTTTTGGGGTGCTCGCCGTGGATGGCTTTCTGTCTCTATTGCGTTTCTAATTGCTTTATGGTTTCTGCCTTGATATTCAAGGCCTTATTTGAGGACAAATTCAAGGACATGTAGTCAAGATCTGCTTTACAGATGGTGTTGTAAAGCGTAACATATCGCTTGCTGTTGAAATATTCTCGCAACTGTATAACTTGTGACTTACACAGTTTCTTGACATCTACAACGCCTCTACTCCCTCTATGTCGTGGTAGAACTATCCTTTCAATCGCCAAATTACTGTGGTGCATTCAGTGCATCGCTTTTTCTACGCTGACGGTTCTGTTTGACCTTTCAAGGTCGGTGTTAGACCATTTGATGAGCCCAAAGGAGTACGTGAGGACAGGAATGGCATAGGTATTGAATGCTCTGAATTTGTTGCCGAGTTAAGAGAACTCTTTAGAATCAATCTGAGTCTTGTAGTGAAGGCAGTCGTTAGGCAGTCTATAGGTTTCAATTGTAGTTCGGTAAAACGAAATTTCGTGATACTTCATTCACAAACATGAAAGTGTGCCACATTGATACGAATATCGAACGTACTGTACTTTAATTAATACTGTACTTCGTAGTTGAAATTCTAATGCATATAAATGTAAAATATATGAAACGTTAGATAAAGATTACTGAACAGTTAGGTAAAACCCGGTCGAGGGCTCGGTAGAAAATGTAAGTAGGTTTAAAGAAAAGGCACGAAGGAATCACGGACACTCGAGAAACTTTAACTGGCAGTTTGGTAAACCGTAAGCTTCTGTGAATAAAAAAAAACTCTTGTACACAATGGACAGCATACACTTACATACAAATGAGTCAGTCACAGCCAATCAGAATACAATTTCGTCGCAAATACACTCATGACACCTACAACTACTTAACACATATAATACACATATAAATAAACCTAATATAATACTAGACATATAAGACCCTTTCGACCAAACGAGGCAGACGCACGCTTCACGCTGAGAGGTGAAATTTAGAACTTTTTTATATACTAACTAGAGGAATTGATTCAGCGCTTGTGAGAAACGGCCAGTGCCGTGACTAAAGTTTTCATAATAAGATTTATATTATAAGTTCTATATTTTTTAGAATATGTATTTTGTAATTTCCACTTTAAGTCTCAGTCATTATCCACTTATTCTTTGAATCATAAATTGATTTCAATATTATCTGAGTAAGGTATTAAAATGATATCAAAGCACAATTTAATAATGTTTCCAAATTTTAGACGACTTCGTTTAGAAATCATAAATGAAAAAGTGCTCTCGGGTTATCCTTAATTTTTTTTAAAAATATTTCAGGCGGTTTGAAATTTTGTTTGTTTTTGAAATTCTCATTGTCTAAAATGGTCAAATTTACACAGGATGTGATTTACTTGACTTTTTCTCAAACATCGAATGATAAAAAAAAAGAAATTCCATTCGAGAAAATGCAAAATTAAATAGAAAAAATCGTTTCTTTAAAAAAAAATAGATTTTACATTATCACAGTGTTATTTGTATACAAAATATATAGTTTATTTGTATTTTTCAACTATTTAATACAATGACAGCATGTAATTAAATACAAAGATTTAAATTTTCGTATGATTGATCACAGTTTATCGAGATAAAAGCGCACTACCCGTTCGAATTTGGATATATCCTTTTAGCACAATGTCAGGTAGAATTTTAGAGAATTTTTAAGCCAATAAAATGTGTTTTCAAAAAAATTGCACTTACATGGTTATGCCATGTAGTTATTTTCATAATTATTTCTGTTTTTGCATCTGCTTTAGGCAAAAAACGTAATTTGCATTCAATTTTAATTTACAAAAGCTCACTCCATTCCTTCAAAGTTTCTTTACAATTATATTCGTCAAGTTTTTATGGAAATTATTTTACTTAGAAATAATACGTACAATTATTTTTAGTTCGTCATTTTTCAAAGAAAAAAATTTAGGAGAGAGTGGGGTATGGTGTCTCGCTTTGAATTAAGTGCCCTATAAATTATGATTAAAATGTGATTTTGATGTGTGTATTTTTTAAGTTGAAGCTTACATTATAAGGGAACATATGTTATTACTTCAAACCGCTTTTAATTTCTTCATTATTTGATATTTAATTAATTGATGGATGTTGCATTTCAGTCAGCGTACCCCATACGTTGGGGTACGGAGACCGTCATATCACCGCCGTTTATTTAAACAATATGAACATTGTAAAATAAAAAAATATAATATATGAATTCTGGAAAGTGTAATGTAACGAAAAAAAATACTGCAGCCATTTCCCACACTAATTTAATGTTTTATTATTAATCAAAGTAAATTATGTGGCGAAAGCAGTTATAACCCCTTACTCCCTGTTGAAATACATGGGCACGCCGCGGCGCTGCGCCATGCCCCATATGTGACGGCCCAAGATTTAATTAATTTTAATATATTTAAAACGTTTATAGAAACAAATCATGATACCAGAAGTTTAGTAAAATACTTTACCTATTAAAATCTAACTTCTTCATGCTTTAAGTATTTAAAAATATGCTGTAAGTGCTTAATTACAGACGGGAAGACTTTTTCATCGGCTACCGCCAAAACGGTTTTTTCATAATTACTCTTCTGAAACAAATTTTAAAAGAGAAATTGCATCAAATCTCTATGTTTTTAAACAGAGAAAACTATTTTATGTGAAAAACTAATATGAATATAAAAAAATACAGGCGTTATTTGTAATAGACACCGTGCCCCGCACCGATACCGTATACCCTTCTCTCCCCTACACTACTTCAGTGTCTGAAACTGAAGGTCAAGTTCGTTAGCCAACTATTTTGGATAAAAATTAAAAAAGTTAGAGCATTTTCAAGATTTTTTAGGCAACTTTTTTTCAAGATTAAAAAATTATAAGTACGGCTATTTGTAGTACTCAGAAAGTCGGAAAATTTATCCTCACGACTTTTTTCGATAAAAAGAACATAATCAGAGTGACCGCATTTTCAAAATTAAAAAAAAACGAAAATGAAAATTTTAAGCCAAAAAACGCGTGATATGAAAACAAGTCAAGAGAAGAAAAACGTTGTTTTTTTGTAACCACTACAAGATTATGATAACAACTTTTGGAATTTTCTTGAAAAATTAAAAATTCTAATATTTTGACCAACAGTTCTTGTTTTTACCACACAAAAAATAATGAAAAATAAAAACTTCCATTTTTCGGTCATACCATGGAAGATACGAAAAAATATGAATTGACAAAAATTGTACGTCCAAAAAAAATCTACAATTTGTTATTAAAAACTTTTTGTTTTTATTTTATTCGTAAAAAACATTAAAAATAAAAAAAATAAATATTTGGACAAACGAAACAAGATACGGTAAAATTAAGACAAAAGTTGTTCACCCAAAAAAGAGATACAAATTTGTTATCGCCCAAGACAATTGCACTTTTCATAGATTTAATAAAACTCACTGACGAGGGCCACCATTGTATGCCGAAACGTTTGAAACAACTTAATTGGTTTCAATTTATCTGACCTTGAAGCCAACAACTTACATCAACAATTTCTACCAAATTTACAAATTTGTTAATAATAATACTTTGATGGGATGCGTAGTTTTGGTTTTAATCGCATTTTTAACGACGTACGTACGTTTGATCAAAAACACTTATTTCTTTAATTTCTGGCATACAAATTTTCCTTTCACAAATTTCTTTGTTCTTGCAAATTTTTTTATTTTAATATTTGAAATTAAAATGTACTGAGCTTGCTGTTGTCATTGAAAATGATTTCTGCGTGAAAGTAAAAGCATTTCAAAAATTTTCACTGTGGTAAAAAAATATAACTTTTTCAAAAAACATTACAGTTGCATAATTATTTAATTATGCTTTAAAAAATTTAAATATTGTATTATGTATGTAGGATAAACCGTTTGCAATTCACAGCGTTACAAGCAAATGATTTTTTTTTTACAAAATTGACTTATTTGGACAGTTGTACCTCACAATATATTTCTCAGAAAAATGTTTAACTTTGATATGTTCTGTATCGTTCTTTATTAGACCTCTTGAAAGCAAAATGAAATCTTCCGATCAAACGAAAAAATTTCTTCGTCAATTGTTGTTAAAAAATTGCTATTTCTAAGAAGAAATCTTCTAGACTTTGCATTTGTTAATAAAAAATCATCCAGGCCAACCAGTGTCAAAATTTTCCCTAAAACTGTTTCAAAACCTATATATACCTACCATTAATAGCATTTTTTATGTCTTATAATAATTCATAGCCTTTTAAACAATTTTTTTTATAAATCCACGCTTCCTTTCATAATTGCAAATTTTCTATGCAAAACTAGAAAAATGTATACGACCGTAAGAAATACTGAAAATGAAAATCAGAATTCTGTTAAAAAGTAGCGCACGAGAACCCTGAATATGCATACATAATTTACAGTCCATTGAGAGAATTAAACATGTTACAACATCGCGTTATAATATGAAATTTTTCTATTTTTCATTTTGCCCATTTGTATAACCTTTTTTAATTACTGTATACAGTCCTAACTAAGTTTATATATTTTTACCAAGAAATTTTTTTCACTATTGAATTAGAAAATATCTTGACGAATCGAATAACTAATTTTTTACTAATGTTTAGTGGCCCACTTTTTGCTAATCAAATCTTTAAAAGTTCACGAGTAATCAGTTAAGTTTTAACAATTTTGATTCAGAGAGGCAATAAAGTATCTTTTGCGGAAGACAAATATACTACTTATTTATGGTGATTCTTCTTTAAGACAAATAATTTGTACAAAGTTTTCTAAATAGTAATTGTAATTTTCTATGGAAAATTGGAAAAATGTACAACCGAAAAAAAATTTGAAAATCGAAAACAGAACTGTGTTGAAAAGTCGCGTATGACGACCCTGAATATGTATAATTCATTTGGAGCCCATTGATCCATTGTCTTTTCAAGATTGTAAACAATTCTTATATTGCTTAACTTTGTTCAAACAATCAAAAGGCAACGTTTTTAAATTGGAGACAGGCTACGTCAAGTTTACAATTTCACAATATGAGTTAAGAATCTTACTTCTTCGCGTTATTTTATTAAACTTTTCTATTTTTCATGTCTACATTTTCATAAACTTTTTAAGGTATTATATACAGCCCTAAGAAAACGTATTTATTCGTATCAAGCAATTAGTTGCTTTCCACTATTGAATTAAGAATTATCTCGACTAGTCGAATTAGTAATTCTCTACTAATGTTTGGTGGCTTACCTTTGGCAAATAGAATCTGTAAAATTTCACATTTTTACAAAGTTTGCTAAATGTTTACAATTTTCTATGGAAAATTAGAAAAATGTACAACCGAAAAAAATGGAGAAAATCACAAACAGAACTCTTTTGAAAAGTAGCGCATGAGGACCCTGCTATACTCTGTTCCACGAGAGGACGAATTTGGTCGCGCAAGTTTTTATGAAAGAAGGCGTCGACAATTTTTTTTCGTTTGGTCGACAGCCAATCGCTGTTAAAAGAGGACACAATTTTTTTCAAATAGACTGACCCAAGTGTCTTCCTAAATTTGTTGTAAGCTCGCTGAGGGCCAGATGAGCGGACCGAACGTGACAGTTACAATAGGCCATAAATATTAAGGGAATTTCCAGACAAATACTCACGCCTACGAATCCCCTTCTTTGACAAGCTGTGCGCAGAGAACGAAATGTCGTCGTTTCAGAAATTCGTTCTCTCGTGGAACAGAGTATACAAGCTGTAATCTCTTTATTTGTCTAAGGAAGTTAATACCGCGATTGCACTTGAATCAATAATCCAATTTCAATATCGAATTTTTTTACAACGCCAGTTCAGTAATGAATACCTCGACTACCAGCACTAAAGACCCAATTTTTCATTTCCATATTTCTCCGTGCACAATGTTGTTAAGTGAGGTTCCTCACTCGGGCCCATTAGTATCCAAGGTCTTTTGTTTCGAGCGTCATACACTCTACTCACATTCTTTTTATAAATTATTTGTCGCCACACTGTTCTCTCCTGGCATACTTCTCTAGCTTCCTTCACTTCCATGCATTTTTTTCATGCAAGCTCTCTCGTTTTATGGCTTCTTATGTCTTTTCTGATTAAGGTCTCATTCACACATTTCTAACCATTCCTTTCGTGGTCTGCCTCTTGGCATACTGCCATTTACTTTACCTTTACACACCTGTTTGGTCATTGGTTCATTTTGCATTCTGTCAACATATCCGAACCACCTTAACTGATTTCTTTCCCGTATGTCAACTAGTATCTCTCCTGTACCACATTCTTTGAGGATTATCTCGTTTCGGACTTTGTCCATCAGTGTTTTCCCGCATATTGTGCGCAGAGGTTTCATGCCAATCGCGTTAATTTTACGCTTGTCCTTTTCTTGTAATGTCCATGTCTCGCTACCGTATATTACAGCAGGTACCATATTTATTCATGAAATTATATGAATTATATTTATTATTTATGAATTATATATGGTCATTTTAGATTTTTTTGATTTGTTTTTATCTCTGAGAATGGACCCTACTCTACCGATAACCTTCATACCCTCCTTTATGCGCCTATCTAACTCCCCATCTATTTTTCCGTCGCTAGTGAATAGGCTACTCAGATATACGTATTCGTCAACTTGCTCTAATCTCTCACCATTCAGGACAATTTTGCACATTGCTTTTTCACTTTTTCCTTCAAACACCATCACCTTTGTTTTATTTACGTTAATTTTGAGGCCCATGTTCTTCATGCTTGTGTTAAGTTTATTCAACATTCTCTGCAAGTCCTCGATTGATTCTGCCATAACAATCTTATCATCTGCGAAAGCCAACCCACGCACACAGAGGGCCATTCTTAAACACTTATCCATAAATATGATAAATAACCATGAGGACATAACGCATCCTAGTTTCACGCCTTGCATCATATAGAACAAAGTCACTCAGTTTCCCATTAACCCTCACACTCGCTTTACTTCCTGCATATATTGTTTTTATTGTTTGTAGGAGCCACCGATTGACTCCGTACTATTTAAGGACTCCCCGAAGTTTACTTCTATTTACCTTGTCAAATGCTTTCTCTAGGTTAACAAATGTACAGAAAACTTTCTTTCTTACTCTCAAGCTTTTAACTGTGATCGGCCTTAAGCTAAATATTTGATCTGTACATGATGTTTCTAGCATAAGTCCATTCTAAACCTTCCATATCTTTTCACTTTTCATTACCCTACGAATATGTATTTTTGAGTATACTTTACTTGCGGTACTTAATAAGCTGATACCTCTGTAATTATTATTGCAGTTACTTTTATCTCCCCTTCTTTTGTATATTGGTACGATAATCGTTTTTCTCCAATCGTCTGGACGTCTCCTCTCTCGATACTTAAGTTTATTAATTCGCACAACCTGTGTGATATGTACTCGCCACCGAATTTAAGCATTTCAGCGCTAATACTGTCTACACCAGCAGCCTTACCGTTTTTTGAGTTCTTAATTATATCTCTAACCTCAGTAATACAGACTTTTCCAATTGGGTTTTCTAATGCATTATGTTCTATGTCGTAGTTCTATTGCTCTGTATCTTCACCTTCTAATAATTCTTCAAACGAGTCTTTTAAAGCGTCTAGTATCTCGTCTGTATCATATAGCATTTCACCTTTGATGTTTCTTATGCTGACAAACTCTGTACTTTTACTTTCGTTTGTCGATGGAATGACGGTTTTTGATCTACTAGTCATTCACCGTCATTCCAACGAAAAACTAAATTAAACTAGCGCTAGTCAACAAAACAAAAATCTTTTCAATAATCTGTACTTTTCCTTTCCTTCATCTCTTTAAATACAAGTTTCATGGTTCCAGCAAAGTCGTTTTGTATTTTCTTCTCTTCTTCTGTTCTGATTTTATCGTTACTTTTCTTGACTAGTCGTTTAACTTTCCTCTTTTTGTGTCTGTAATCATTTTCAAGTCTATTTCTTTCCTTATCGCTAAGACATGTGATGTTGAACGCTCTTTAGTATGCTTCTTTCTTTTGTTATTGGGGTGCCACAAATTCATCATTCTATCATGCACCACCAGATTTTCTTCCTACAACTGCCGTACCACATACTTCGGTCGCAGTTTTAACAATGATATCCCATAACATAGTCCAAGCGCTATCTATAGCTTTATTGCTTCTGAGCGCCTCCCAAGTTGCCTTATCTATGCATTCGTTTATCTTATTCTGAAAATCTATTTGCACTTCCGGGTTCTGTAAATTTTCAATCTTGATTCGCTTTCTTTTGTTCTCTTTTTTCTCCGTCCCCGCCCTATGTCAAAACCAAATATTGGTAATAAATAGGCCCTTTTATAAGCATAAGCTACCTAATTTTTCCCCGTTATAATTTTTTCTTGCTGTACTACTTGTATCAATAAAAGTGTCCCAGAAGGCATCTTTTACTTCTCTGGGATCGCTATCAACTGGGGCGTGGCACGCTATGATAAATAATCTTCTGATTCCTAACTTTATTCTACCCCACAACAATCTGAGAGATACAAAATCATGATCTTTAAGATCCTGTCTTGCTTTTTCATTCATAGTCAAACCGACCCCTTGACTACCATGTAATTCACTACCTACTTCTCACCATATCTCAAAACCGCCTTTCAATACCCCATTGTCTATGTTTCTACTTTCGCAACCCGTTTTCTTCGTCTCAGGTACACATAAAATATCTAACTTCCTTACGTGCGTAGTTTCTCGTACTTCTCTTACCTTAAGATCATTCACTCCTCTAGCATTACAAACATCCAGTCTCCATTCATCGCCTGAAAATCGTCCTTTACGTTTACCGTGTGTATGCATTTCGTCAATCAAAGTTTCAGTCCATTCCGAGGCTATTTCATTGTTTTTATTATTTATTGTTTAGATTGTACACTCAACTACCACCTTTATGCGCGACATTTGTTTTGCTAGTCGAAATAATATCCAAGTTAAATAGTGATTCATCTATGGTGGAGAGTCTAGTTGTAACGTCGGTCCCACCAGCCTTCAGCAGCTTTGTATTAGATAGAATTTCATATGTTTCAGAAATAATCAGCATTAACTTTTTTTGTAAACTTATGAAGTATATTTATCAATTTTTGTTCCAATATAATTATTTATTCGACGCAAGTTTTTTTCTCTAAAAAAATAAACAAATAAGTTCGATATGTATCACATTTAATGTAGATGTACTTAGAAAACATAAGTAATTCATTTTCAATATTTTTATTGTTCTTAAGTATAAATAATTTCCGAATTTTAGCCTTTTCAGGAAAAACCCATTATTTAAAGCGTATTTACAGACCATATATTCCATACAAGTCACCAGCCTATTATTTGTAACAATTAGATTATTAATAAC
>JAABKJ010008461.1:0-11444 GCA_011634705.1 Andricus grossulariae | reverse complement strand
CTATCCGCAACCCGAGGACGCGTTCGGTGGCTTTGTCATAGGCCCTTCAGTTCTATTCAAAAGGAATAGAAACCGAATATATATATATATATACCTGTATGTGTATGCACGTACGTATATGTGCGCATATATGTATATATGCATGTAAGCAAGTCAACGGAACTGCATGGCGCGATCGCACCATCTCCTGCTCCTGTAAACTCCATTCTGCTATATTAGAACCAAATTAAAACCTGACTTCAACCCTTTCCCTGGACGCATTGAGTTTTTAAAAATGATTGACACTAAGAATATGATTAAAATTCTACTTAAAAATAAATATGAATTAGTTATATTTTTAAGTGTTTCTTCTCTTCGCATCCGACAGTTTTATTTTATCGTAACGATGACAGAACACAAGTAAATACGATACGGACGTAGACATCAAAAGTGAATCTTTGCCGATAATTAACAGAGAATTTATTTCACTAATAAAACTAAAATCCAGTAGACGGAAACGGTATCGGAAGTATCAAAGATCAAGTTGCCATTTGAAAGAAAATTTTGAGATACGGAAACGGTTAAGGAGTAAAATTAAATTTTAAGTGGCGCTTGATCAAAGACAATAGATGGAAACGATTAGCGGAAGGACAAACGAAGGAAGGTGTGGAGAGTGAAACATTCGAACGTACGGACCATTAAGGCAGAAAAGGGTGAACTACGAGTAACTGGTATGTACTAGTGTTTCCTTCCCTTTTCCTTTAGAATCTCTCTCTACTCAGAATTTATGAGCCGACCCTGTTTCAAATGTAAAGGAATAGAAGTGGTAGTGATAGGCCAACATTGAAAAGTGTTGACGAAAAAAAACGTGTATCCTTGTGTTGAAAATAAATCTAGAAAGGGTATAGTTTTTATGTGGTCTCATAAACTGTTGTTCGTTTTTGTCAAACTCATGCCCAACATTGGTCAGCGAACAGCAAGTACGACATCTTCAGTCAGAAGAAAGTGAAGCAACGATCTCGCAAAATAAAAATACAATTCTTCGAAAATAATAAGAATTGGCATTTTGGACATCCGGGCTACTTGAAATAAAATAAGAACAATTTCAGTTGACGCTTATTTTTTCTTAAGTTGGTTGTAACAATGTGTTGCTGGCAGTGGTGGGATCGCTTGGCGCGCTATTACTTGCGCTTCGGTACCAATTTTGAGTTTTGGTTTACAAAATTAAAACTTTTGTCTTTTTTACAAAATAAATGTATAGATCTTTTTTTCTTGCATCAAATAACGCAATTGAAACTTAATTTTGAAAAATTACAATTAAAATTTCATTCTGAAAGCATGAGTTTTTGTTTCTGGTCAGAATCAAGTTGAAATTGTGTTAAATTATTGGATAATTATAAATATAACTTGCATACATCAAAATTATATAAATTATATAGTCAGTCTGAAATTTGGTGCTAGTTGCATGAGTTTCATTTTGGGCAATGGACTGAATTTAAATTTGCTTTTGTAAAAGATTTATCTAGGAGTAATTTTTCCTAATCACACAATGTTCTTTTGGAAAGCGTAAATCCTAGTTTAAGTAAACAATTTCTGAAGTAAGGGCGTTACCTATTCTTTTTTTTTTAATAAGGTTCGCAGCACAATGGAAACTTAATTAAAAATATTGAATATGAAATTTGGTGCCAGTTGCATCAGTTTTATTCTCAATTATTATTAAGTTTAAATTGCGTTCAATTCGAAAAGTAAAGATGTATTTAATTGCACCCATCTAAAACTTTGTGCTAGAAGCATGAGTTTTACCTGGGTCAACATTTTACATTTTTAAATTTCAAATTTCAAACTGTAGATTGAATGTAAGTTGGAGGTAGGTTTTCTTTTAATTTTAATCTAATTTATTGACGGACCTTTGCTACTGAATTGGTTGTGAAGGTTATATTCAATAATAAAATTCGTGCTATAAATTCTAAGGTCCTTACTGGCCTAGTAAAATATATTGAAAAAAAGAGGTTATCTTCAAATAGATTAAAAATGTATACACTGAATCATCATGGCCTTTACTGGCCTAATCGATTTGTGTGAAAATCCGTCTGAAATATCCTATTATCGAGAATGACGGAAAACGAGTAATTAGTGAGCTTGCTAGTTTTTCCAAAAGATACAAATAGATTGAGTGCTCATGTCTCAAATACACGAGATTTTAAAGTTTCCTTCAAAAAGAACGACCACTCATCATGCGGGAAGAAGAGACCGGTTACAATCTGAAAAGCCAGTCAACGCAAGTAGTACTATTATAGACGGACATTTAAGTTACCTTCGTAAAACCTGAGCCGTCAGATCCGGAGTTGAACTTCATGGAGTTAAAAAGCGACGCGGAGTTTTCTGCGCTATTTCACTCTCTGATTAGTCGAGCAGAGAGCACTCTAAAAATGAAGACAATCGCGAACCGCGCAAATTAAAAAAAAGCAAATTTTTACTTCAGGAACTACAAGGGAAGATTTTGAACATTCAAATTTCGATTCATAACTTTGCAATCAGAAAAACTGATAAATCGTTAATCCAAGTTAGTTAAACATTTTTAGTGAAAAATAGAATAATTGGTTGCCACTTATTTCATTAAATAAAAAAAAAATTTCACCACTAATACTAAGGCCTCCACTGACCTAGTTGAAGTGTAGTAATGAAATAAAATGAAAACCAAAAAGATCAAGTTTTAAACAAGGTTCTATTCAATTGAAATTGAATTCGAAAAAAAAAACAAAAAATTTCATAGCCTGTCAACGGGCTTGAATAAGTTAATGTCTTATCAATTTTAACTGAAGAAATAGTTTGATGGACATGAAAATCGTAGAAGCAAGTAGTCAAATTCAAAATGTCTCCCTTTTGTCATGAACCGACACCGTGTCAGGAGCTAACCGGAATAACGCTATATTCACAATCTTCCCAAATATGTAATATCCGATTAAACCTGCATTGAGAAACGCCTTTGACATTCATTCCTGAAGGCGAGTTAACAGTGGGGTTCACTAGACATCCGACAATAATACACGAACTTGGATCACTGGCGATAGCATCCGTAGGAACAGTAGAGATAAATTTGAATAACGAGATCATTACGTGCGAGGTCATCTCTGTTAGGACACCCATCGAACACTCATTTTTAGAAGGAATTTTAGGAATGATGGCCATTGAGCGTCTGGGCATCTGAATTTTGTGTTGTACGAACGCGGAGTTTTAGTTGTTACTTTTTGTTTGTTTGTTTGGATGTACGCTCTGTTTAATCGAACAAAAGGTGTTTTCAGAATTGAAGAAATCACAAGCCTTGTAAACGACCCGTGCTTTAACCTAAAGACGAACTTTCTACCTAATAAGGGTTAAAGATGTTAAACAGCCCTTAATCGGGTACCATGGTGTATAAACGAAAACACCGAGTAGGCAAAAGGGTACGCGAACGGTATGAAAAAGCCATAGCCCGTGATTTAAACGCTAAAAATAATCTTGAGAAACCTCTAGCCCGGGAATGAAATGAAACATTCGAAGAGATAATTCTTTCCCTCGAAATATGTATTATTTCGGAATCATAAGTGATTTTATGGTAGAAAAACTGTTTCTTGTTTTGTTTTTTTTTGTCAAAGAGTTTTGTTATGCCTGTGTGGCCGAATTAAATTACTTGTATAAGAGCGGTTGCCTTGGCTCTATCTGAACAATATATCGGCACAATCTGAATTTCTAGAAGCTAATTTACCGTAACATTCAAAATCGCGAATAATAACGATACTAATACCGAGCCTCAAGATAACGCTACGAATTCGGTTTTTGGGATGAGCCCTAATATTACAACAATCATCGCTAACCAAGTGGACGCGTCCCTGGCCATGGCTTCCGTCATGCAATGCATTACCTTGCAACAAAGCACGAGACATTTAAGATCTTTTGACGGCAGGAGTCCTCTCTCAAAAGACTTCTTGCAAGATATTGCAAATTGTGCGGTCTACATCACTAGTGATATCGAAGCTGACTATATCAAGACAGTTTTGAGTAAGCTAGTAGGTGGCCCGGAAAAGGGCCAGGTGGGTCGAGGCCATATTTTCGGAGCTCGTCTTCTAGGTCGTCCTTCCGGAGCTTGTAAATCCACGAAACGCCCGGCATGGTGAGACCGCTTCTTTTTGACACTTGGCAAAACGTACGAGAAACCGTACTGCTAGAACAGCGCGTGGTAGAGTTCAACAAAAAAAGGGTTAACGGTAACTGGTCCTGTTAATTGAAGTTTTTATAAAAGTTGAGTGTATTGATAACACGTGGTCACAGAAATCGGAGCGGTTCGGTATCTGTCAGCGGTATCTGAGCAGATTTACACTTGCGGAACTGGTAACTCGCGGTCAGCGGTATCTAAGCAGAGATGTGAACTCGTTCGAGGAGCTTGCAGAACTGTCCTTTTCGTCAGCATGATGCTAAATTTTATTGGTATGCTGAAAGTGGAAAGGAAAAAGAGTGGAAAAGGAAAGTAAGGAGAAGAAGGAAATGGAGGGGATTATATATGAAAACGGCGGGGATTGCTTCCGTTCTTAAAAAAAATTCAATGTCTAAACCTGTTCGAGCGCCATCTGATGATCTGTTTTCCCTCTCCCCACTAATTGTCCCAGCGGACGCTTCAGTCTAGACAGGGCCAGGTACTTAGAGACAATTAAAACAGATCTTTTGAATAACAAGAATATCAAAAATATTAATTACCTACTAAACATTACAATCCTAACTTATAATCTAGTGTCTTGTGTGATGGGTAAATTACGGTACAATACTAGTATTAAGCGTGTTTGTGACGAGCGTGACTCTAGCAGTTCAAGAGTGATGTCTGTTGAAAATTGAGAAAAGCCGAACGGAGGCAAAAGGGATCGGATTCCCTTTTATTTTTATTCTGGTTCCCGAAATTACAGAACAAGAGAGAAAGTTGTGAGAGTTACAGATAATTCATCGACAGTAATCGGTTTATTAATTCTCCGTGCCCTAAATCTTCCCCTCCACGGTAGGTACGGTAATTGTGGAAAGAAGGGTTGAGGTGAGGAACGGTGCGGTACGGTTGATACGTCGGTAATATATCGGTAAGTCTGTGAAAAATGGTATACCCATTTGTAAGGTCGGTAATCTCGGCAACGTCGGTAATTCGTGAAATGGCAACCACGAGTGCGTACGTTGATTGATATTTCTACGGATTTCAGAATTGACAATCACAAGTGCACCTATCGATTGTCAATTTCCATCCTGTGAGAATGGCTTGAAACTGACAAGTATAGTTGCTCCTATTCCTTGCGATTCTCGTCGGTACTCCTACTATCATAGGTGCGCCTATTGATAGGGGAAGCGTGAGACTTTTCCCTGGGCGCGAGCTCCCCGATCTACTCGGTTCGCCGCGCCCAGCTGAACTGCCGTTCCTCGCATCGTGGGGTCCTCAAAAACGGGTTAGTCTCCATGATAGCTGTCGGTTTGCTAGAGTTGGGGATAGAAGCTTGCTAGGCTGAGCGACGGGAACCAGGTCAACGTGTGCGTTAATAACGCACACATGTTTAACCTTTCGTTACATCTTTATTGATATCTTTCCATCCACTACTTTTTCTATTGATCACCTCCCATTCTTTTCCTTCCTTTACTGCTTTCTCTACCTCCTCCATGTACCTCACCTTCTCCTCCTGTTGTTTTACATACAGTCATTTCTCGTGTTCCTCTTTTCTTGTATTATACTCCTTTCTGCCTATCTCTCCTCTTCTCCACCACTTTAACGATAACTTCATACGCTCTTCACTCTCTACACATTCCACATCGTAACATCCTCTCTTCTCCCTTCTTTCTTCTTCACTTGGCCTAATTTCTTCCACTATCTTCTCTACCCTTCCCCTCATACTACACAACATCTTATCCACGCATCCCACATCTTCAATCAAAACATTCTCTTCTTCCATCCTTTCCGTATATTCTCTGAGCTTATCATCTCCCCATTTTCCCACCTTTGCTTCTTTCCTGTCGCTGCCTCCTTCTTCCTTCTTTCTCTTCCCCAATTCCCGCATTTCAACGTTGCAATGACCGGGAAGTGTTCAGACCCTATTTCGTTTCCTACTTCCATTCTTTTCTGCAGCCTCCTAATATTTTCTGTGCCAGAATGTTGTCTATTTCTGTTTCCCCTCCTCCTGTAAGCGTAATCTCGCCTTCCTCATCCCCTTCCGAGTTCCCATAGCAAATGAATCATCCTGTTTCGCTCAGAATATCCAACAGAGTCCTACCATCCTAGTCCACCTGTTTGTGTTTCCATTTCCTCCTGAAAGTCTCACTCTCTTCATCCCATATTTCCCCACCCTGTTCCCCTGTCCAGGCATTGAGATCACCTCCTATCCACACCAATCCATTATCCTTTTTCGCCACCCATTTCCTAATCACGCTCCAACCTTCTTCTTCTCCCCTTCTTCTGTAAATTCAAACTATCCTCACCTTTTTTCTTCCTATCTTCACCATTTTTGTCATAACTCTATCTGTTTCCTCAAATCACATTTCTTTTCTCTTTTCTTCCACCAATTCATTCCTTACTCCTGACACCACACCCCTTTTTTTCTTCCCTTTACCTTCTCTTCCTTTGCCTCTTGCATCTGCCACATATATCCCTTGGGTAACTTCCTCTTCACCCTACTGCAATCCTTCTCATCTACCCAGGTTTCACTCAACATGAATACATCCCATTTCTTTACCTCTTCCCAGAATCCTTCATCTTTATTCATTAGCCCTGATACGTTCAAAAATGTTCCTCTCACTTATTTCTTTCTTCCTTTCTCCCTTCTTTTGTCTCTCTCTACTGTTTCCATAACTGCTGCCCTTCTATCCCGAGTCTCTGCATCTCCCCCTCGTCACCATGGACCCGCCCTATACACTTCACTCAATTTTTTTTGTTCTCATCATCCCATATCCATACATTACCATTTATTCACTTCTTTTATTCTCTCTCCACCTCTTACCTCTTCATCCCCTTTCTTTATATCGTCAGACTTACATTCTAGCTTTCTCATTCTTTCTTCCAACTTCTTCATATCAGATTTTCTCTCTTTCTCACTCATCCTTTGCTTTTTCTCGATATCCTCCAACTGCTTACAAACCTTATATTTTTCTTGCCGCCACACTAAATCCCATTCTTCCCACTTCTCTCTAACTTTCCTCATTTCCTCCCAAACCTCATCCCCTCGCTTTTGCATGCCATTTCCCTGGCATAGTGAACAGCACCTCGCGATCATCGGAACTGTCTACGGCATCCACCTTACCCCTCCCTGTTTCGCGCACCTCCGTGAGATCATCAGCACCGGGGTTGTTGTTTACCTGCTGCTGCCCTTTGCTGAACCCCACTGGGTTCCTTATTACAAACATGCTGGCCTACCTTACCGATCTACTGTCCTCTTTTTCCCCTCTAACTTTTCCTAACCTCCAAATTAGCACTTTCAACTTTTATCTTAACACACCAACCTTACAAAACAGCTCCCCCACACTACCACACACCCCCTTCACTACACTGACCTCCCTTACCACCTTTTACCTCAATCATACCTCGTAGCCCTTCGCTAAAACCAAAAAAGATAGCACCAGAGGTGAGGTGGGAGATTGCGGATCTAATGGAATAAGAGAATTTCAGTGAAAGTGAAAAACATGGGCTGATAACTTCGCCCTCTTGGCGGATGCACCTAAGGCGGTAAATAATGAAAGTGAGCAATTTCTAAAATGATTTACCATTAAAGTTTCTACTCGAGGAGTTACCATCAGCACAAACTGCAAACTGCACAATTATTTACAACCAGAGTCCATTATTTTTATTTATTATGTTACATTATGTTGTTTTTTATTAAAAATGCAGTATTAAGAGCCAAATTTTATTACTTAGAAACCAAATTTTATTATAATGCTAAACAATTATTTGAAATTAAAAAAAAGTTACATACCCTGCAAACAGACGCATTAAATTGTTCATAAATATACTGAAAAAATGATTTAGTGATTATACAATAAAAAAATATAATTTTACTTTGCTCAAATAATTTAATTAATAATTAAGGAAAGAAAAAATAGTTTTTGTATTAACAGATTTAATGCCGACGTTTCGTGAACATTGCAGTTCACTTCTTCAGGGCTGACCTGAAACTGAAGTTTCAGGTTATGTTTTTCTTATATAGATTCTTTACGATACATATGATTGGCCAGAGCGCCCCATGGTGGGGACTGCTCGAACTTGATTGGCTTAAGATTTATTTGAAATTGGGAAATCTTAAAACACCCGAATAACATCAATAGGGGCAATGGATATAATACCAATCCGATTTGGCTTTCCATCCTCCCGGGTTTAAAAAAAAGACTTGATTGGCCAATCAAGTTCGAGCAGTCCCCTCCATGGGGTGCTCTTGCAAATCATAGGAATCGTAGAGAATCTATATAAGAATAACATAACCTGAAACTTCAGTTTCAGGTCAGAGGCGCATGAATATACCCCAAATTCCATATTAACTAAGTTTCATTTGACCGAAAATCAAGTTGCCGAACTATCACTTATTATCATTTTTATTTTGTCGAAGTGTAAACTCACATAACCTCTATTTGTTCTAACTATCAATTATCATAATTTCCATTCTACCGAATTCTCATTTGGCATAATTTTGGTATTTTCGAATTTTTATTCACCATAACATTTATTTATCCTAATTTTAATTTAATATAATTTCTGTTTTTCCGAAATTGTATTCGACATAAATGTCATTTGTCCTATCAGACTTCCGTTCAGTTTCGAAGTAGTTGTTTCCCATCTAGATGTATTTAGTGTGGCCGATAAGTCAGGTGAAGATGGCGCTGTGCAACACTTCCTATGCTACCAGATACATTAGGCGCGAAATTCAAATGAAGTCTTTGTTTAGAAATGCATAATCAAAATGCAGCTAGTGTGTTCGGTCAGTAACATGTCCCTAAACACTAATTCGCAAACATTTGCGAAAAATCGAAAGATTGATGCAAAACTGCCTAGATGAAAAATGCGAGAAAGTGAATTACAAAAACATAGTTTAACTTTCAATGAATCATATCATGTACGCAATATTACCTGATTTTATGTATTGGCAACAAGGGAGGAAATAGGTTGTAGACGGTCTGTAAATAAGTAATATTACATTTCAATTCCATTTGTGAACAATTTATTGGAAACCAATTAAAAAAGGTAAAGCAGTAATATACAATTAGATTCCACGTTTGAGTAACTCCGTATTACATGCTGCAGAATGCCCTGCTTTTTCTTAGTTTATCACCACAAGTCAAAATCGATAAAAATGGACTTGAATGCCATATAGCGAGCAACTCTAATCTGATTTTTTATGCAGACTCACCCGAACTTAAGGATATACTAAAGTAATCTCAAGTTCAGAAAAGAGCACTGTTGAAAATGATTTATAAAATCGAGGAAAATATTACCATTCCTTTTGTTTGCAACTAATTTTGGAACACAACTGAAGGCGAACTTGAGAAAAAAATATTTCAGGTTGAAATTCTTTATTTTACAATAATTCCTTACGGCTTTATGTTTTTGCTTTAACTTTAGGTAAAAGTTGCAATTCTTATTTAATCCTAATGTTATACGGCGCATTTTATTCATTGAGAGATTCTCTAGAAATCTCACTGGAATGTTTTTAATAAACAAATTTTGTTTAAGAAAAGTATTTTTTATACAATGAATAATTTTATAAGCCCTGAATAAAAAATTTTCAAATAAAAACCTACTTAAGAGACTTGTACAGAATCTTGCAAGAAATAAAATAAGCCCTACGACATCAGAATTAAGTAAGAATTGCAACTTTTACCTACAGAGAAAAAAAACAAAATATTAAACCAATTGTCCTTCAAAATAAAATACGCCATATAACATCAGGATTAAGCATGAATCACAACTTGTGCCTAAAGTGAATGCAAAATAGTACCCTAAATAAATACTGTAAAATAAACAATTTCGACCTAAAATATTTTTTTCTTAAGTTCGCCTTTACCACTAAACTCATCTCAAGTTAAAAAATGAGCAATGTAAAAAATAATGTATAAAACCGACGAGAATTGTTAATTAGTTATTTGTTGATTGTAACTAATTTTGAAGGAAAATTGACTTAATATTGTGTTTTTTTTCTCTGTGGGAAAAATGCAATTCTTACTTAATTCTAATGTTGTAGGGCTTATTTTAGTTCTTGCAAGATTCTGTACAAGTCTCTTCAGTAGGTTTTTATTCAAACATTTTTTATTTAGGGCTTATAAAATTATTCATTTTATCAAAAATACTTTTCCTAAACAAAATTTATTTATTAAAAGCATACCAGTGCGAATTCTAGAGAATCTCTCAATGAATAAAATGAGCCGTATAACATTAGGATTAAATAAGAATTGCAACTTTTACCTAAAGTTCAAGCAAAAATATAAAGCCGTAAGTAATTATTGTAAAATAAATAATTTCAACCTGAAATATTTTTTTCTCAAGTTCGCCTTCAGTTTTGTTCCAAAATTAGTTACAAACAAAAGGAATGGTAATATTCTCCTCGATTTCATAAATCATTTTCAACAGTGCTCTTTTCTGAACTTGAGATAACTTTAGTATATCCTTAAGTTCAGGTGAGTCTGCATGAAGAATCAGATGAGAGTTGCTCGCTATATGGCATTCAAGTCCATTTTTATCGATTATGACTTTTGGTGATAAACTAAGAAAAAGCAGGGCATTCTGCAGCATGTAATACGGAGTTACTCAAACGTGGAATGTAATTATATATTACTGCTTTACCTTTTTTAATTGGTTTCCAATAAATTGTCCACAAATGGAATTGAAATATAATGTTACTTATTTACAGACCACCTACAACCCATTTCCTCCCTTGTTGCCAATACACAACATCAGGTAATATTGCGTACATTTTATGATTCATTAAAAATTAAACTATGTTTTTGTAATTCACCTTCTCGCATTCTTCATCTAGGCAGTTTTCCATCAATCTTTCGGTTTTTCGCAAATGTTTGCGAATTAGTGTTTAGGGACATGTTACCAACCGAACATACTAGCTGCATTTTGATTATGCATTTCTAAACAAAGACCTCATTTGAATTTCGTGCCTAATGTATTTGGTACCGTAGGAAGTGTTGCACAGAGCCATCTTCACCTGACTTACCGTCCAGGCTAAATACATCTAGATGGGAAACAACTACTTCGAAACTGAACGGAAGTCTGGTAGGACAAATGAATTTTCTGTGACATGGAAATTATGGCACCTGCCAGTTCAGATACCTAGACATTAGGATAAATGAAAATTAGGGAAAATGAAATTTATTATTATTATTATTATACCATTAAGCCGCTTCCCTTTCAGGGTAGGCGTGAATTGCTCGGTTGGAAAGTAGTGATGTGTGGATGGGTATATAGGTGAAGGGTAGAT
>JAABKJ010008460.1:0-11445 GCA_011634705.1 Andricus grossulariae | reverse complement strand
CATTATTTAAATTTTACCAGGAATTTTAAGAAAACTTTTTTATTCTCTTGAAATCTTCAAAATTCTCAAGGCAAAATGTTCAGCAAAATTTTCTCCATTATTCTTGTTCAACAAAAAATAAAGACTTGATAAAAGTTCAGTGTAAAAGCCTAATTTTAAAGCAAAAAAAAAAAATTAAAAAGTCCGTTTTCATAATATAAAAAGCACAAAATTTCACATTTTTTACACTTTGCCCATGCATTTGAACAATTTTCGGTTAAAAAGGCTCAAAATAACCGATTTCTGGTTAATGTTAACATAACCTAAAATTGTTCTGAAATTTTTAAAATACTAATTTTTTACCGAAAATACTAACATAACTTAAAGTTGTTTAAAATTGTAAATATTCTTTGAAATCTAATGAATTTTTATTAAGAATAGCAATTTGAGACAAAAAAAATCATAACAAAAAATTGTTCAAGCTTGAAAATCTTCTTTCATAAACTTAAATGTTTTTTGTTAAAAAGTTTAAAAATACCGATTTCCGATGAATAATGCTATCATAGCCGGGAATGTTTTTCAAATGTTGTAAATATTCTTTGAAATCTAAGGATTTTTTTATTTACGACATCAATTTTAAACGGATAAACACTAAATTAACAAAAAATTGTTTAAGATTGTAACTCTTCTTTTTTAAACCCAATGTTCTTTATTAAAAAGGGTAAAAATAACTGATTTCCAGTGAAAAATGCTTGCATACCCTACTATTGTTTAAATATTGTAAATATTATTTAAAATGTAATGATTTTCTATGAGCAATAGCAATTTTAGACGAAAAACACGAACATAACATAACAAAAAATTGTTCAAGATTGTTAATCTTCTTTAAAATTGAATTTTCATGTAAAACAACAGATTTCCGCTGAAAAAAAAACAACATAAACCTAAATTGTTCCAAAATTGTAAATCTTCTTTGAAATATAATGTTTTTTTTTTACTAAAAATGCCGATTTCAAGTGTAACTCGTCAACATTACTTAATTTTTTTTTTTGAAATTGTGAATATTCTTTGAAATCTTTTTTTTTTTCATTTTTCAATTTTATTTTAAATTACCGATTTCCTGTGAAAAACTTAAATATAACCTGAAAATGTTCAACATTTTTAAATCTTGTTCGAACTATAATGATTTTTGTTTTAAAATACAATTTTTTTTTTGTGTAAATCGCTAATGTGACTTAAAATTGTTTAAAAAAATATAAACCATTAAAATTTAATAATTTTGGTTCAAAAATGTCAATTTCTGTTGAAAAAACGCGAGCGAATCCGAACGTAAATTGTTTAACAAAATTTAATCTTTGAAATATAATAATTTTTTCTTTAAAAAAAAAACTATTTGCGGTGTAAAACGCTAACATAACCTAAATTCGTTCAAAATTCTAAGTTTAATTTTTTAACTCAAATGATTTTTATTTAATATAACCGATTTCCGGTGATAAATGCTAGAATACCCTACTATTATTCAAATATTGTAAATATTCTTGGAATATAATGATTTTTTATTAACAATAGCACATTTAAACAAAAAACACTAACACAACATAACAAAAAATTGTTTAAGACTTTAAATCTTGTTTTATAAACCTAATGTTTTTTGTTAAAAAGATTAAAATTAACCGATTTCCGGGGGAAATGTTCACATAACCGAAAATTATTGTAACAAATTTTAAATACCACTTTTCGGCGAAAAACAGTAACATAAAATAAAGTTGTTTTAAACTGTAGATCTTCTTTAAAATCAAATTTTTGTTTAAAAATCTACAATTGTTCACAAAATTTGAATCTTCTTCGAAATGTAATGTTTTTTTTTTTTTTACTAAATATACCGAATCTTGTTTGAAATCTATTTTTTCTTCAATTTTTCCCTTTCTGTTTAAAATAACCGATTTCTGGTGAAAAACGTGAATATAACCTGAAACTGTTCAAAAACTGAAAATCTTGTTCAAACTGTAATAATTGTTCTTTTAAAATACCAACATAAAAAAATAATAATATGAACCTTTAAAATCCAATGATTTGTTATTATAAATACCCATTTTCCATGTAAAACGCTAATATAACCTAAATTAGTTAAAAATTGGAAGTCAAAATCATGATGTTGATTTTTCTTGAAAAATGCTAATTTCTCCTTTGAAACGAACTAAGACAATCTAAATTTTTTAGAAATTTTAAGTCTTCTTCATAAATATTTTCATTTCATATTTTTATAATATTTTCAATAGCTTATTAGATAATTTGAAAGTTTTTATTTAATTGCACAAGTGTATTAAAAAGTAAAAATTTTTATCAATTCGCCTAATGTTTTCTGTGATTTTTCAAATAAAAAGGGACTATTTGTAGATTCAATTTTGAAAATTTCAAATTTAATATAAAAGAACTCTTAAGTAATGAATTAATAATGAATAAAATTCATAACGATAAATAATAACAATGAGTACGAGATTTTCGAGACATCATTATACTACTTTTTTAGATAGAAATAAAAAAAACACTCATTTGTTACATGTAGCAAACTGTTATTTAATTATTTGATTTACAGAAAGGTCGTCCTGGAAAAACTTGATTTCTTTACCTAGAAACCTTGGAAAAGACCTTGAATTTTGTTCATAAGAATCGCTAGATACACTCTCATTCTTTATGTTATTTTCTTCTGATTGACGTTTTTTCCTCGCAGATGTCCACAAATGATATCGAGAAGTTGGAGGAAGCTAAATTAAAAGCGAAATTTCCCAATACCATGAACAGACCAATCAGTGGTCACTCTGCTTTTCTCCAGAAACGATTAGCCAAAGGGGTAAGCTTTTCTAAAAAACAAACTTATTTCATTTACTTTTATGCCTTCAAAAATTCAATTTGATTCCTTTAAAGCTTAAAAGTAAATACAATTTTAATTTATTAAGTTCAAACGATAAAAAGTGTAAAATTTTATATCAAAAACTTAACGTTTCAGTAATTTTTAATCTAAAAGGTTCAACATTACCAATGCAAAATTGTATAACTCAAAATAGAACAATTTTGTTCACAATGTCTTGATGTAAATAGCAGGCCTCGGACTCATCACACTATTCACACTACTTAAATTTGGAACACAGAATAATAATTTTCTACAAAAAAAAATGAATTCTCAACAAAATACATAAATTTGTAACCCAATAATTGAATTTTCCGCCAAGAAGCTCAATTTTCTACCAAAAAAGAAGAATTTTCAACCAAATATGTGAATTTTTAAAGAAGATTAATTTTCTACCAAAAATGGGGATTTGTAACAAATTACATAATTTTGTAACTAAATTGTTTCAACAATGGGTGTGACGGTAGTCTACATTTTAATTGATTATGTTTTAGTTTATATTTTTTCGTGTCTACAAAGTTGTAACTAAATATTTGAATTTTTAAACTAAAAAAGATCAATTTTTAACCAAAATGGAGTAGTTAAATCTTTATTCAAGAGAATTTTTAATTTGAAAAAAAAATTAATTGTGTATCAAATAGTTGAATTTTCAAGCCAAACAGACGAATTTTCTACACAACAGTTCAATTTTCAACCCGAAAATATGAAATTTCAACAAAATATTTAAATTGCCAGTTAAAAAAAAAATTAATTTTTAACAAACAAAAACGAATTTTCAACAAAAATTTTATAGTTGATATTTCAACAAAAAAAGTTTTAATTAAAAATAAAACACAGTTGGATTTTACCTAAAAAAAAAACGAAGTTTTAACAAAATACTTGAATCCTCAACTAGAACAGATTAATTGTTAATAAAATAGTTGCATTTTTAACCAAAAAAAGACGAATTTTCAACAAAATACATAAATTTTCAACCAAATAGTTCAGTTTTCTATCAAGTTATTAAATTTTCGAGTCGAAAATAAGAATTTTTTATAAAACCGTTGAATTTTCAATCGAAACAGATTCATTTTTAACCAAAAAAAGGGGATATTTCTACAGGAGATAAATTTTCAAACTAAAAAGATGAACGTTCAACAAAATAATTGAATTATTAGCTTAAAAAAATTTGTTATTCAAGAAAGAACCAAATTTCAATCAAATTCAGAAATTTTAAGCCGAAAAGACAAATTTTCGATAAAACAATTGAATTTTTAATCAGAGAATATGAATTCTGAACAAAAAATTAGATTTCCACCAATCAGTTGAATTTTAGTTGAAGTTCAGTTAAGAAAATTAATTTTAAACAAACAAAAAAATAATTTGTAACTAAAATTATGGATCTTAAAAAAAATTAACTTTTAAGAAAGTTTTAACCAAGGAGTTGAATTTTCAACTTAAAAATATGAATTTTCAACGAAAAATGTAATAGTTGATGTTTCAACAAAATATATTTTAATTTAAAATAAAAAACAGTTAG
Source organism: Andricus grossulariae (assembly GCA_011634705.1). Classification (NCBI taxonomy): domain Eukaryota; kingdom Metazoa; phylum Arthropoda; class Insecta; order Hymenoptera; family Cynipidae; genus Andricus; species Andricus grossulariae. Next base: position 7,039 of record JAABKJ010008460.1, on the reverse strand, counting down.
ATTTAACCAACGAACATGGATTTTCAACAAAATATTTGAATACTCAACTAAAACAGATTAATTTTCTACCAAAAAGTTGCATTTTTAACAACAAAATTTGTTTTCTACTAAAAAAGACGAATTTTCGACAGAATAGTTAAATCTTAACCCAAGGCTTTTAAACAAAATTGTTGAATGTTTAAAAAAATAATTCAATTTTCAGTTAAGAACATTAATTTTAAAAAAAACAAAAAAAAACGAATTTTTAACTAAAATTATGAATCTTCAACAACAAAAAATTAACTTTTAAGACAATTTTAACCAAGGGTTGAATTTTTAACTTAAAAAGAGGAGTTTTCAATGAAAAATCGAATACATAAGTGATATTTCACCAAAAAAATATGTTTATTTAAATTAAAAAAAAACACAGTTAGATTTAACCAACAAAAATGAATTTAAAACAAAATACTTGAATCCTCAACTAAAACAGATTAATTTTCAACGAAACAGTTGCATTTTTAACCAAGAAATTGATTTTCTACGAAAAAATATGAATGGAGAACAAAATAGTTCAATTTTCAACCAAGAAGTATGGCTTTTTAAGAAAATTGTTGAATTTTCAACAAAATAATTCAATTTTGAAGCAAATAATAACATTTTTAACAAGAAAGGATGATATCTCAACAAAAAATTGAATGGTAGACTTTTCAACCAGAAAATATTACTTTTTAACAAAATTGTTGAATTTTCAACAAAATAATTCAATTTTCAGTTAAGAAAATTAATTTTAAACAACGATAACACGAATTTTTAACTAAAATTATGAATCTTCAACCAAAACAAATTAGCTTTTAAGAAAATTTTAGCCAAAGCCAAGGAGTTGAATGTTCAAATTGAAAGATGAATGTTCCACAAAAAATCTAATAGGTGATATGTCACAAAAAATACTGTAATTTAAAATAAAAAAGTTAGATTTAACAAAAAAAAAATCGAATTTTCAACTTGAATCCTCAACTGAAACAGATTAATTTTCAACCAAACAGTTGCATTTTTAACCAAAAAATTGATTTTCTACGAAAAAATATGAATTTTCTACAAAATAGTTCAATTTTGAACCAAGAAGTATGACCTTTAGTAAAATTGTTGAATTTTCAACAAAATAATACAATTTTGAAGCAAATACTAAACTTTTTAACAAACAAAAAAATTAATTCTTAACAAAAATTTTAATTGTAAACTTTTCAACCAAAAATGGTTAGATTATCTTATTAGATTCTATTAATTCAGTTCGAATTTAAGAGAGGAATAGGGAAAAGACCGTGAAACCTGCGATATGTAATAATTTTTCTAACTTATAGACTAATGAATAACATTTTAAATAAACATTGAAGTTAATTTTCCATTGCACTCTTTTTGATATTGGACTATACACTTTTAAATTCGGACTACACATAAGTTTTATACTTGAAAAATTTGCTGACACTATTTTTTTCAAATTTATGACACTATTTACAATACTTTTGATCTCTGAAGTGAGTCCGAGGTCTGAAATAGAAATATGAAAATAATTTAGAGATTTAAACTTTTAGCAAAAGTATTTCGACTCTGGAGATTACCAAATGGCAAAGCAAAAATCAGCAGCCAAGCCAAAACCAACTGGAGTTTTGCCAACTGGTGATGCAATCCCAACACCTGAATCAGTACCTCAGCGAAAAACTTCGATTATCCAGCAAAAATTCAATTCTTCGACGGCAATTTAAGCTAATTTATTTTCTATTTATTTATGATTATATCCGGTTGCGTTGTGAATAGATGCCCAGTACTGGGTGGGAAGTTTGGATGGTGCAACAAGATCATCGCATGATTTTATGGCACGGATTTATCTTTTTATAGAACTCACAATGCGCTTATTAGTCTGTTAACAAATAACGCTTTACTTTACGTTCTAAGATTCATTATTACTTTTTGATTTTCAACTTATTTTAGCAGCCTTAACGAATTTGAATTCCGAGCGTCATTTCATATGCGATGATAGTCTTAAGAGTGCATGAAAGTTTACTTAATCCCACTGTAAGTGTAATATAATTATTAATTATCAATATGAAGTTATTCCGTCACATGAAGTCCTCAGAGAGAAATCGTGCAACGTCCGTGGAAATTCCGGGACAGAAAGTCACATTTGCTGCCATTTTACAATATTCACTAGCCTTCTTCAATTTAGAGATACGAATACGCTTGAAAAATTTTCGATACGAAAACTGTAGACTTCATTGGTTAGGCCTTTGGTAATTCTTGTGACGAGATCACATTTTTTAAAATCTTGAGTATCATTTTTGTTATGTAGTCTTGGACAACCAATCAAATTTGAAAAATTACATTGAGCTATATGAAAAGGCTGAGGCTATTCGTACGGCGAGCCGTACTCAGTCTTGCTAAATGATGCCAGCCGTACGAATAGACACTTGGATATAAAACAGGCAAAAGCAAATAATTTATCACTGATAAATGGTACAATTGTACTTGTGAATGCAATAGAGAATCAACGAAGCTAGGAAGGATTCACAGATCTGCATTTCAAAAGTTGCTGTGATGTGCTTACAATTAGTGAAACTATTTTTTTATGTGAATTAGAGCGTCGAAAATGTTCGCGTGTTGTTCGACAGATCGAGTAAATCTATTATTGTAGTATAAAGTTTCAATTGTAAAGTAAAATACAAATGCCTCTTTAACCTAAGAAAATTGCATTTCAAAGTTATTCGAGAAAACCCTCTCAGTAGATTTACGTAAACAACATAGGAAAGAGTCATCAGAAAAAATTAATCTGAAAGATATTCTTACTTTCTGTAAAAAATAGAGCCTATTTGTTGAGAAATAGCCAAACTCTTAATTTTTTAATCGAAATTGTTTGAATAATTATTAATTCTTGTAAATTTACAAAGCAACATAGAAAAGTCATCGGGAACACATTCTTAGAAAGTCCAACTCCGTAAATAATCCTTGAAAAATAGCCAAACTCTGAATATGTTTATGAAAACTGTTTAAATAATTAATAATTATTGTGAGTTATTAAAGTATCGTAGAAAAGAGTTATTGGAAAGATATTCTTAGTTCATTCTGTCAAAAGAATTGAGCCTATTCGTTGAAAAATAGCCAAACTCGGAATTTTTTATGCAAATTGTTTAAATTATTAATAATTATTGTGAATTTACGAAGCGACATAGACAAGAGTCATCAGAAAGACATTCTTATTTGACTCCGTAAACAAATTTTGCCTATTACGCGAAAAATAACCATACTCTGAATATGTTTATGAAAATTGTTAAAATAATTATTGTATATTTACTTATATTTATTTATCGCGAGGAAGAGACATTGGAAATACATTATTTCTTGATACCCTAAACTAATTGATTCTATTCGTTGAAAGAAAGGCCAAGCTCTTAACTTTTTTAGGAAAATTGTTTAAATAATTAATAATTCTTGGAAATTTGCAAAGCATCATACTCGAAAGTCATCGGAAAGATATTCTCAGTTAATTCTGTAAAAAAATTTAGCCTATTCGTTGAAAAATAGCCAAGTTCTGAATTTGTTTATGAAAATTATTTAAATAATTAATAATTATTAAATTTGCAAAATATGGTAGGAAAATGTAATTGAAAAGTCGAAAATAGCCAAACTCTGAATTTGCTTATGAAAATTGTTTAAATAATTAATAATTCTTGGGAATTCACCAAGCATAGAAAAAAGTCATTAGAAATATATTCATCGTTGACTCCGTTTTCTTTAAAGATTCCAAAAATAATTAAAATTTTAATGTTTTCTGATAAAAATAGCACATGATGAATTTATATTTTCAATTGTTTAAAATTGCAATAATAGTTACAATTGGAAGGACGTTATATTCTTTGAAAATGTAACTGAAAGTTGAATACAATAAAATTCTAAACGTTCATCATTTTTTATTTTTAGTTAAAATTAGAAGGATATAATTGTCTGGAAATTTAAATAAATGTCAAATAAAATAAATTTCTAAATGTTCATAATTGGTATTGTTTACTATTCTAATAAAACAAATTATTTTCGAAAAAAAAGTGAGGCTATATAATTTAAAAAAGAACTATTGAGTAATGAACCAAAATATTAATTAAAATTGTAATTTTTTCTTTAAAAATAATTAGCCCAAGATGAAATCATATTTTTAATTGCTTAAGATTTGAAAAATAGTTTAAATTGAAAGAAATAGACGTCGAAAATGTAAGTAAAATAAAAAGAAAATTAATTTCTAAATATTCATAATTTTCCATTATTTATAATTATGATGAAAAAAAACACTTGTAGTTGAAATTGTATTTTTTTAATTTGCTTGAAAGCTATCTAAATTTTGAAAAAATTTAAAAAAAGAGCACAGGGTGAATTCATTAAAATGTTTAAAGCTTAAGTATATATATTTTCATATAAAAGTATATATTTTCTTATAAAAATGGATTTGTTTAAAATGTTCAAATGGCTTTGATTTTAATATTATGGTTCAGATAGAAAAGTTGTACTTATTATTAAAAATGCTATAGCTGCATGTATGTTTTTATGTGAGCTTAAAAATAGCCAAACTCTGAATTTGTTTATGAAAATTATTTAAATAATTAATAATTATTGTAAATTTATAAAGCATAGAAAATAGTCATCGGAAAGACATTCTAAGTTAAATTCCGTAAACACATTGAGCCTATTAGTTGCAAAATGGCCAAACTCTTAATTTGTTTATGAAAATTGTTAGTTTTGAAAATTGTTAGCATTCTTAGTTTGAACAAAATTAAGCTTTTTCGTTAAAAAGTAACCAAACTCTGAATTTTCTTACAAAAATTGTTTAAATAAATCATAATTCTTGGGAATTTGTTAAGAACTATAGAAAAGAGTAAAAGAAATTCTCAGTTCTGTAAAAAATGTAGCCTATTCGTTGAAAAACAAAATTTATTATAAAAAAAATCCTAGTTTTAAATTGGGAATTTGCAAAACATCATGAAAAAACTCATAGAAAAGACATTCTTAGTTGGTTCCGTGAATAATTTAAGCCTGTTCGTTTAAAATAGACAAACTCTGCATTTGTTTATAAAAATGTTCAAATAATAAATAATTCTTGGGAATTTGCAAAGCACCATAGAAAAGAATAATCGCAAAGATATTCTTGTTTATTTTTTTTTAATTGAGCCAATTCGTTCAAAAATAAACTCTAAATTTTTTATAAAAATTGTTTACATAATTAATCATTCTTGTCCATTTTCAAAGTATCATATCAAACAGTTATCGGACAAGCATTCTTAGTTGACTCCGTTAAAAAAAATTAATAAGTTGGTTTTTAAATAAAAAATTAACCAAATTTATTATAAAAAATCCAAACACACAAATCTTTCCGAAATTTCAAAAGCTTTAATTAAAAAAAACTGTTCTCAAAATTTGGAATTTTTTTAATATTTTGAAATATAAATGAACTGTGACTAAAATGTTAAGTCGAAAATGAATTTTTCAAAATACGAATAAAATGATAAAAATGTTAATGTTCTTTTAAAAAAATGCATCAAAGAAATCGTATCTTGGACAGCACGCACGTACCAACTTTTTAATATAGGATACGTGAATTTCCGATCAGAAAATATAAATTTCCAACTAAAAATGGAATAGTTACATTGTCAATGAAGAAAATTAATTCTCAACCAAAAAGATTAATTTTTTACCAGAAAAGACGAATTTTCAAAATAATACATAAAGTTTTAACCAAATAGTTGAATTTTCTAGCAAGAAGATCAATTTTTCTATCAGCAATACGAATTTTCAACAAATTACATAATTTTTCAACTAAATAGTTTGAACAATGGCTGCGATATTAGTCCAATTTTGAACTGATTCATTTTTCGTTTATATTTTTGTTTTCGTTTTAAACACTTTTAAATAAATAGTTGAATTTTTAAACTAAATAAGATCAATTTTTAATCAAAAACTGATTATTTAAATTGTTATTTAGAAGGATCAATTTCAATAAAAAAAAAAATAATTTTCTACAAAACAGTTTAATTTTGCACCAAATAGTTGAATTTTCAAGCCAAAAAGACGAATTTTCTACAAAACAGATGAAATTTCAGACCGAGAATATGAATTTTCAACCAGAAAGTTAATTTTAAACGAAAAAGTTGAATTTCCAACAAAATAGTTAAATTTTCAGTTGAAAAATGTATTTCCCAACACAAAAAAAAAACAATTTTGAACCAAAGAGATGAATTTTTAAACAAAAAGATTAATTTTATACTAAAATAGACGATTTGTCAACAAAATACATGAATTTCCAACTAAGAATGACAAATTTTCAACCTAATAGTTGAATTTTTAACTAAGCAAATATCAATTTAAAAAAAAAATGAATTTTGAACTAAAATTATAAATATTTGACTAGAATACTTGAATTTTTCACCAAAGAATTTTCACAGAATAGATCAATTTTCAACTGAAATGATGAATCCTCAACTGAAATTAATTAATTTTAAACCAGAAAGATGAATTTTTAACAAAAGAGTTTAACTTTGAACCAACAAGTAGTTTTATTTTCAACTGAAATAATTAATATTTAACTCGAATACTTGAATTTTCTACCAAAGAGATGATTTTTTGATAAAAAAAAATGAATTCTAGATACATGAATTTGCAACTAAAAATGACAACTATTCAACCAAATAGTAGAATTTTTAACTAAAAAAGATCGATTTTAAACCAAAAATGGAATAGTTAAATTTTCAGTTGAAAAAAAATTAATTTTTAACCAAGCTGATGAATTTTCATTTAAAATGTTGAATCTGTAACGGGAATAATTGAATTTTCAACCAAAAAGATGAATTATCAACTAAGAATATTAATTTCTACAAAAAAAAAGAATTTTCAGCTAAAATAATGACTATTTAACTGGAATACTTGAATTTTCTAACAAAAAGATGAAGTTTCAAACAAGAAGATTAATTTTTAATCAAGAAGATGAATTTTGTACCAAAAAAGACGATTTTTCAACAAGATACATGAA
>JAABKJ010008459.1:0-11445 GCA_011634705.1 Andricus grossulariae | reverse complement strand
CATGCTTATCGCATTGTTTCCCGCAAACTGTCCAGGAACCAATATGGCGGTTGCATATTCCTGTCTAATATAGTACCTCACGTATGTTGGTGTTTTGACACACACTGGTGGAATACTGCAAGGTAAGGGGTGTTCCTCTTCTGTTTTTCAGACATTATTAACACGGGGAATACTCCGACGATTCATAACTCGGTCAGGGAAGAATTCATTCACATCACTCTGTGTACCAGTTGTTTTAGAGACAATGTCAAGATAAGGAGGGCTTCAGAAGAACCCACTGTTGCGGATCACTCACAGAGAGAGTTCAAATTGGAATCCACCGTCCCCGCGGGCCTTAGGTGGGCCAGAAATCTAAAAATAACTACTAGAATTAAACATGGTGTCCAACTGAAGTCGTGGAGTGGACCTGTTACATATTGGCTGACAGGTACCTAACAATGCCTTAGGGTGATACCACTTTACGTGGAACTGTTTACTCGTGATGTCTGCAGAAAGACGTTTTAACACCCCTGCTGTGATGCTCGGTAGTGGATGAACTACTTTATATACTCACGAGTCAAGGCTACCGCGTTGTAGGCTACGCGGACGATACACTGGTCATTATACGTGGCCGCAATCTGGATGCGATTTTCGAGGTAACACAGCAAGTACTGGGCATAGTGGATTCCTAGTGCAAAGAGTCTGAATTATCGGTCAATTCGAGTAAGACAAACGCATTTGTATTCACCAGGCGGCATAAGTAAGAAGCAATCCAGCGACCCTAGCTCACCTATGCGGTGGTGGTCTGGTGAAGCAGGGTAAAACTGTTCACTGTAAAATCTCAACTAAATAGAATTAGGAGACTGGTTCTAAGAGACGTCACTAGTGCCTTGAAGTTGACACCCATGGTGGCATCGGGGGCACTAACAGGATTAGAGCCTCTTCATCTCCTTATCAAAGCCGTGGCTGCGAAGGAGGTTTTATATACTAATCGATAGCTTTTCAATTGCTCTCGCATGATAAAAAATATTATTTCTATATCTGAAAAATTAGAAATGTTGTTAAACTACAAAGTAAGGCCCTCTTATGGATTTTCTGTGTTGGACCACCTCTTCAATCGCTCCTCCTGTAAAATGAAGTTACCGCGCGTTAGGTCCCATTCTTTGCAGACGGTCACATATGTGAAACGGCGGAAGGATTTTGCCGGACAGCAAATTTCAACCGACATCGCGAGTAGGCCGAACCTTAGAATACTGAGGGACAAAATGCCTACTCGCTATCTCTTCCAAAAGAAGTATCGCGTTAGCTTATGCACGAAGGAAAATGGATGGACGGCGAGGCACACCTGTCCAGTTTTGGTGACGACTGGTTTACAGATGGCTTCAGGCACAAGCAGGAAAGTGGAGCCGAGTTGTATCGTTAAAGAAGTGATATGGGCTTCACGATTCCGATGGGGTCCTACTTCACAGTCCTGAAGTCTGAGATTACGGCCGTGCTGCAGTGCGCCTACAACGCATAGGAGTATGGCAACAGTAATGAGATCGCGGACAGGCTAGAAAATCTAGCAGCAAGAGAAGACTTTACTGGTCTCGAACCAGTTGTAGGCATTTCTAGTAGGTCAGTCACAGAAGTAATCAACAGTTGGCTGACAGATGTAGATCAGAAGGAGTGGCAAATAGTCACTGTCTCGCAGATAGTCCCCTCTGTCGTCTGTACGGAAACGAAGATGAGACAGCTATTTATATCTTTTGTTACTGACCCGCGATTGTGAGGAAACACCTTATACTAACGGGCAGTGACTTAATAAAATTTTTTCCCGACTCCGTCTGTATTTGTCCAAAATAAGTAAGAATATAATATGAATTTATTCCGGACAAGCGCGCACTTCCGTATTTTGAAGTTCACATTTGGGATACTTACAATTCTGCTGGCTGATATGTGAGACTTAGAAGTGCAGAAATGATACCCTACTAACTGGGCACTTGCTTGGGGTGAGTCAAATTCATATCGGTTACAAATTAATTTTCCATTTTTGAAGATCGATCCCCCCAATTTGTTCGTATTCCGGAAAAATGAAGAAAAAAAAACAGTGGCGAGCTGGTATGTGTTGGCGCACCCAAAAAAATATCAGTCATTGTCTTGCATTTTTTAAAGAATTATAATCACTTTATAAATACTTTTATAAATTGCTTGCAAACACACGGAGAAAAATGGAATTCGAAAAATAGGAACTGAGTCCTAAATTTCGAGTAAATCTGGTCCAGGATGAATTTGTCTAGAAGAGTGCTGTTCGCCTAGCGCTCCATCCAGAAGGAGAATGCTGCCTTCAGTGGTAGCCTGCAGCGGCTATCTACAGTTTAGGAATCAGTCCCGAATCAGGCGGAAAAGAGGCTCGAAATATTCATCGTGGATCCCGAATCCTAAATTGCAGTTCTCAGACCTGAATTTCTGAACACCATCCTGGATGTTTTCGATTCGCTTTTGATTTTACGGTCCTTAAAACTTGTTTCTAAATCACCATTTTTCATGCTATTTTTGTAAAAGCACATAAAGATAATCAACCATTTTTCCGATTTAAAATATTTTTTTCCAAATCAAATTCTAGACCGAAACAATATACGAGAAAAAGTGTTATGTTGAAACTTATGTGAATTTCATTCGCACCTTCCACTCTTTGCAGCTCTCTCTATTTTTTAAAACATTTTTTCAATCATATCTAGCGAGTCTAGAAGAATACTGTCCTAATGACTTCAAATTTTGGATATTCATATAAAAAGTAATAAGAATGTTCAACTTTCAGAAAGCAAAAGCCACATCTTTCTAGGTTGAGCAACTCATACCTTCCCGAATTTGAATATTAAGTGACATGTGTTTATTAGGCAGACGTATCTGCCTAAAGCCTTTTTTGAAATTTATACACAACCTTCCAGTGTGGTAGGGTTGCACCCGAGGGTGAAGCTTGAGGTGAAGCCAGATTATTAGCTTTCTCTATGTACAGCGAGCTGCTAAGTCCTTCTTTAGCCAGATATCTTTAAATTATGTGACCACCTCACTCGACTTCCGCACCAGTTCCCCCATCGAGGCAGTTTCCCATGTCTCGAGCATATTTAAATGGACTTGAAAATGTCTGATTCAGGAGAACCAATTATTGAACAGATTTTTAAAGTAGACTATCCAATTTTCTGGGAGTCTTTCATAGAAACTATAGTTTATTTTGTTGAGACCTTCCGCTTTGGAGTCCTCACATTTCTTTAAGCTCTCCATTACTTCCCCCATTGATAAAACAATGCCCGCAATAGTGTGCGTGATACATTTGAAATCATCTTTCCTCAACGAGATGGCTGGAAAAGTTTCATTAAGATGAGCATACCAAACTAAGCCGTCAATAGTAACAACAGAGCATTGTCTATGGTATTTTCTATTGATAGTTGTGTACAATTCAGAAGCATATCACGTAGACGCTAAGGTATCTAGCGTTTTATTGTCAAAGGTCTTTCTTTCCTCAACTAACTCTCTGAATTCTTACTGACTCTCTAATTCTCTGAATTTGTCACACCTGTTATTTTTGAATATAGGATGACCGTAGTTACCTGAATTATTAAGAGTCACTACAACATTTAAAGGGATGTCTAGTAAGTGGTGAATCAAAGGCAGATGATCTGACAATGTTGCTGTAATATTGAAAAATGCGCAAATCCAGTGGTTTTCTTTTGCATGGTGTATCTTGTATCAGTCATGTATCATACTGCTATTATAAATAAATAGAGTGAATGAAGTTCTCATAAAGTTATGAACTGTTATACACAATTCCAAGAATAATATTATTATTAAAAAAGTCGCGAATATGCAATGATATTTATGTTGGAAAATTTCAATTCATTGTGTCCAGTTATTATTCGTTAGATTGAAAGATATAGAACATTGAGCAAAATATTCGTTTTGAAATCTTGCTTTCACCCCATATCCAAATCTAGTAAAGTATTCCTAAAAAAATTCAAAATGTTCAAAATCTCTTTGAATCTAGACCAAGGACACGAATAAATATTACATAATCGCTGAGTAATCATAAAAATTTGTAATCCGTTAAATGGAAATTTCTGCAAAGCTAAAAATACGAGATTCTTCGCGTGTGTCGGATTGTTATCATGATAATTCGAAGGAAAAAGTATTGGACATTCCTGAATAAGGATAACAAAATTAACCTTACTTAAAAATTTTCTCGACTTTTTCCACGAAAAGGCTCAATATTTGTTTATTTTGTTATTAGTTCCAGAACATAACTATAACCCCTTAGGTTATGATAAAGATCTACTGATATTGAACTAGAACTATTGAGCAGCAACGAATTAAGAAGGAATCATGATAAAGAGTTGTATTGGAGTATCATTTTTGAAGAATGCAGAATTTTACTGTAGCCGTAAAATTACCGACTCCTCATTTTTTTTCTGCGAAAAATTCATGAACTGTATCATTGATTCCGAAATGTAATAACTTTTTAAGATTTTCAGGACGAGAAGAATTGTTTAAAAAAATACCGCCTTCAGAATAAATTTGAAAAAAATTGTTATTTTTCATTTTTTGAAGCATTTTTTAGGCACAACACAACGTTCAGGGAGAAGGGGGAGGCACGGGTTAATATTGACTGATTCAAAAAAAAGGTAATTGCTTTTTTCGGAAAACGTATGAATTGGTGGGCTTAATCACCTCTGGTGATTATGCCCAATGGTTAATTTAATTGGTCAATATAATAATATATTATGGAATTTTGAAAACATTTTCGAACTTTTCATGAATAACAATTCATTCAATTTAATTCACAGTCTATTCAAATTACTCTTTTATCTGAACTTCGATCTGTGTTTTTCCGAAATGAGTAGGAATTCAATTTAATTAAATATCGAATTGTCCATATGCTTACGTGCAAACATGAGACGATCTCAACCATGCGCACCGTAACTTAGAATTCAGAAATAAAGATATGGTATCCTTCTAATTGTGCACGACTCCCTTAAAATAATCAACTGTCAAACTTATATGCCGATGTGGCCGAAAGACATAGAACTATGTTTTTTTTAGATCTGTATTTCTTTGGGGCGATCCACGACTCGTCCTCACACCACCTTCAGGACAAGATTCTTTATACAGTCTAACCCTTGTGCGCGCTTCGTGGTAGCAACGCAGTCTCTCACCTCCATGCGCACTGCTACCCATCTAGTCTTCTCTTTACATTAAAAAACCTGTAGCTATAAAGTTTTTTATCCCATGGATTTTTAATAACTTTGACTTGAAGACACCACCTTATTTGATTAATCAGAAAACATTTTTGTCTGAATTAACATCCTGAGATGTCTGAAAAGAAAATTATTCCTGAGCTATTCATAGTTTTAGAAGGTACTAAAAGTATCAACATTTTCCTTTTCCACTCCGCCAGTCTAGAGTCAATTACTTCATGGATATTGGTTTTCCTAAGGAATGAAAAGACTATTGGGGTAAAAGTGCGCTCTATACGTGCAAAATTCACTAAAAACAATCAAATGTTCGACTTACATGTCCATGTGGACAGATGGTACTGTACATCAGGATAGTCCAAATTCATATCAGATGAAATTTCATAATTTATAAATTAAGGTAAGAAAACCTAATAAATACTGCATCTTGCAGACTAATAGTTGAAATTTAGTTTAGAAAGAAAATCGAGTCGATTACGTTTCGTGAAAACAGCTGGTTTCAATCTTCAGATCATGAATATTTTAATAAGATTCCGCGCAAGTTTCGTAATGTGTGAGTTCCATATCATTAAAATAAAAAATCGTGTTAGATAGAGTTGTAGAAAGATTTGTATGTTTGTATTCATATAATGAAACTATTATTCAAACTGTGATTGAAGGCAACCAATTTTTCTGAAGACAGAGCGGTATGCCCAGTCTGTATCTTGGAAACGACACTTTAAGAAAAATCTGTATGAGGTTTAATATACATGTGTGTGAAGCAAATATTCACTACCGCTGCTGAAATATAACATACATTGGTGTAGTGTATTTTATATACATGCGTGTTAAATTTAATATACACGTCGGTATAGCGGTGTGCGTGAAAACTCAGAGTGATTTCGTTTCTTCACATTTTGTTAATTATTAGAAATAAATTTATTATTCTAGAACCCTTCAACTGAATTGTTATTCATAATGAAAGTGCGACCTACGCATGGAACTTTCTTCAAAATCAACTCTGAATGATAGAAATTTAATGGTAGAACCGTTTATTTCAGGTTATGTCTGTTAAGCATTTGCTCCATTTAATTTTTCGTCTTAAAATTCATTTATATTTTTGATTAACTATAAACAGGTATCATGTTTTATAATTCAGAATTGAAGGGCTTCAAAAATCGAAATTACAGACCATTTTCAGTGTTCCCTGCCAAGCTATTGGCACAAGAGCGATTCATGATATCCCAGCATAGGAGTATGTTCTTTAAAAAAAGTGAATTCTTCATTTCTCCTTGCAGAAATAAGTTCACAGTCCGATAGCGATTGGCCTGATACTCCCCGCCATGGTCGATGGCGACATTTTTCTTCTCGTCGCATATCACAGTCTCCTGCCCAGCGCGAGCTCTCTCTACATGGTCGGTCCATGTCTCTTCCTGCCAGGTCTTCCCCTGCCAGGCATCATTCTGCCACGCCTCCTCCTGCCAGGACTTCTCCTACCAGATCTTCTCCTATCAGATCTTCTCCTACAAGATCTTCTCCTATCAGGTCTCACCCTGCTAGATCTTCTCCTGCCAGGCTTCCTCATGCCGGACCTCCTGCTTATCAGATATTTGGATATGGACTTGGACAACTTAAACTCATTCGGCTTATACCGAAAACTAAACGTACCGGCGATTTGCATTCAGAAAATACACTTTTCAGCCCAATTCACGACTCACATGGACAGTAGCAAGACATATCTATACGCTTATTTCAACCTCAGAAAAAATTGTATTAACCACATCTAATGGTGATGTTTTTGCAATATCAGAGACCAGTGGTGCTTTTTCTGGAATATATAACACCAGTGCACGAAAGAACCGAGTAAAAATAAACATAGGAAGTGGCGTGGTTACGAAATTGACCTCAGACGAAATTCGGGAATGTCCAGTAGGCCGCAGCCGCCTATTATATGTAAATTATAGTATAATAGTTGTGAACTAGGATTCTCTGCAGCTGAACAAATGATTTGATTTGAAAAATTGTGAAACTTTTACTTTGCAATCTAGATACGAAAATTGATAGCCGAACTAGCGATGTTTATTCTTCATCTAGCTAGAAATATTGTTGTAGACAAACCAACGACATTGATTGAACGTTTATAGCAAGACCTACCAGCATAATTGGTTTTAGGTATTGTTTAAGAAATTATAAGGACCTATTTTAAATTAAAAATAAGTCTTTTGAAAATTGGTGACTAAAAAAATATGTGGCTTCAAAGTACAAGGGTTTTTGAGCAAAATCATTCTTTCAAAATCTTGAGTTCAACTCATAGCCAAATCTGGAAAATTGTTCCCAAAATTTGTTCGAATTTGTAGAATCAACAATACATCATATTCTCTGAACCTGAACCCAGGAAACGAACAAATATTACGTGTGGCTGATTAATCATAAAAAAAAAATCTTACCTGTTGAATAAGAACTTCTGCGAAGCTAAAAATACGAGGTTGGTTGTGTTTTAATTTGTTATCATAATCACTCTTAGAAAGAAATAAATATTTGACGTTCCTAAATAAAGATGAAGAATAAATTTTATATTAGACTGCAAGTCTTTTTTTCTTGCCATCTATTGGCAAATCTATTTAATATTTCTCACGCTCGACAGCGGTAATCGCCGAGCGTGGTATAAAATTCAGATGGTCATGCCACAAGTTGAAGTCGAGGTACAAAATTCAAGATATTCTTGCAATTTCTCCCAACATTTTTTTCGAAAACTTGTTGCTTCTCTTTTGAACGACCAATAACGTTTAAAATTAGCAATGATTTTCAATACTATTCGCGCTAGTCGTACCGAAAATTTCTGAAGGTAGCGTACATATATCTTATAGACTCCTATTTTGAATCCTATTGCCACAAAAGGGTTGCATGATGTCCCAACATAATAGTGTGTTCTTTAAAAAAAATCAGTTTTTTTCTTGCAGAATTAGGTTCACAGCCCGGTAGCGATTGGCCTGATACTCTCTGCCCGGATCGTTGGAGACCTTCTTCTTCTCGTCGCATACCTCAGTCTCCTGGCCGGCCCAAAACTTCTTCACGTGCCAGGTCCAGATCTCCTCCTGCCAGGCCTCTTTCTGTCGGGTCTCCTCCTACCAGGCCTCCTGCTAATCAGATGCTTGGATATAGCCTTGAACAATTCGTGATCATTCGGCTTATTCGCGCTATAAATCTCTATAGCTCTGAAAATTCATTTCTTTTTTTCTAAAATTGTTTCTTTAGGTTGACCTACATAGTTTCGGCTCACACTTTTAGAAGATTTACAACTTCCTAGGGCCAACGTAAAATGTTTCAGAAACCATTAAATTTTCAACAAAGTACATTAATTTTCAACTAGAAAGGATTGATTTTCATCAAAAAATGAAATAAGTGTATCTTCAGTTCAAAAGAAATAAAATTTATTGATTGTATTAAGAAGACCTGGAGCTAAATTTTGAAAGTATTTACGTATTTTGTTCACTTCTTAATAATCATGAAAGCTTGCAAATTCGACACGGATTACTAAGAGAAACTGTGAGTAAAATAATTCAGTACTATGAAAGTATCACCTTGTACTTTTGCAGTGCACTATGCAATACCGAGACTTTTATTTGTATATATTCGTTGAGATTTTCAAAAAATCGAACATCCTATATTGGTCGATTCACAGTTACGTATCATTATGGCTTAATAGCTTTCTATTAAAATTTGTTCATCATGATAAATTATAATTTGATAGATGGAAATTAGTGACTCATAAAGAAGAGACCTTAGAGTATAACCAGAAAATTTTTTACTATGCGATATTAGTCATTGGACCCGATGTTTCGGTTACGTTATTGTTCAGAGATGTGACTTTCCGAGACATGCCTTTTCAGAAAATCACTTTCCACCTTCAAAAAAATAGGAAATGCTTCAAAGCACCTTTAAAAAGCTCTTTCCTTGACATGTCTTCTTAGTAGAAGTATTCCCAGGAAATACCTTCTGACTTCTGGAAAAATATATAAAGCATCGAGGCACCATACGACAAGTCTTCCTAGGACATGCCTTCCCAGGAAATCACTCCCCACCCTGAAAAGAATAGAAGATGCTTCGAGGCATCTGTCAAGACCTATCCAAGGTTGTCTCGAAGCATTTTATATTGGTTTAGAAATGAAAAGTGCTTCGAACCATCTCACGTTTTTTTGGGAATTGGCAAGTTGTTGCTTAAAAAGACTTACCCCAGCAAGAGTTGTTCAACGGTGCTTTGAAGCATCCCATGTTTTTTGGTAGTTGGAAGTGATTTCCTGGGAAGATATGTCCCGGGAAGACCTGTCCAATGGTTTTTTGAAGCATTGCACACTTTTTTGGAAGTGGGAAGTGATTTCCTGGGAAGACGTGCGCGGAGAAGAAATGCTTCGTGAACGCCTGCCCAATGGTGCCTCGATGCATGTCATATTCTTTTGGAAGCAGAAAAGCTTTTCCTGGGAAGATTTGTCCAGTAGTGCCGCGAAACGTCTCATGTTTTTATGAGAGTGGGAAGTGATTTTCTGGGAAGACGTGTCCCGGGAAGACCTGTCCAATGGTTCCTTGAATCATTTCATACTTTTTCAGAAGTGGGGAGTAATTTCCTGGGAAGGCTCATCCGGGGAAGTCCTGTGCAATATTGCATCGGAGCATCTTATGTTTTTTTGCAAGTAGGAAGTGATTTTCTAAGATGACATGTCCGGCAAATACCTATCCAATGGTGCTTCGAAGCATCTCCTTTTTATAAGTTGAGAAGCGATTTTCTGTGAATACTTGTCACAGAACGACCCGTCCATTGGTTCCCCAAAGTATGTCAAAAAAAGAGGGAATTTCTTTTTCCGGTCAACGTTAAAATTGGAGAGAATCGATCATCGGAAAACGGCAGTCGAGTTCTTTGACCACCTTAGCACATAATTGCGGTTGGCAACGGGACTCCCAAAAAACAGGCAACCCGGAATTTCATACAAATCCGACGGTAATTTTTTTTATCAAGAAAAGTGATTGTAATAAATTGTTTTCAAGTATTAGTAACAACCATACATAGAATTTTCAAATCTGGGATAGAAGCATAGAGATTTGAAAATTCAAAAATGTGTAAGAGCCTCAAACCTTTTTTTTATTTGTAAGAAGAATTGTAACAATAAATAAACAATTTCTTAAATTTTTTCGACAAAAAGGTATAATTTGTTTCAAAATCTACTAGAAATATCCCAGCAAATATTTCTAGCTCAATTTTTTTATGAAATTAACTCGAAATGTTTTTCCAAACTGATGAAAGCTATTAATTCTATGACCTGAATTAAACCGATTTGAAAAAAGAAGGTAATTTGTTTCTGACATTTGTTGCTATAATCACCAATTTTTTGCAATTTGAAGAATATGACAGCAAGGAATCTTTGACAAGAGATATCGAGTATATTGTACAAAAAAATGAATCCCATTTATAGAAAAATTGTGGAATGTACATTTGCTCATGAAAATCGTTCAAATAAATGGTGAACAGAAACTTGTTTTAGCTAATTGCAAGCGTGTATTATTGTCAGACATATTACATGCAAAAGCTATTGATTTAAAATCTCCATAGATTGCAGATCACAAAAAAAAACGACTTTTGTTCATTAATTTTCTTCAACATCAAGAAAAATAATTGTTTTCTCACTATAACCTACAGGAAATTATTTTTATCTTGTTAAACCTGAAATAGACCTCATCATATTAATAAGAGAAAAATCCGTCAAAATAGTACTGTCAGGCGATATAAATTATGACACCAATTTCAACGAACTTAGTAAATAATGTATTCCCCTCTAAACTGGGTTATGAGATACAAACAAAATCTCTAAATATAGAATATAATCTGAAAAAGACTAAATTAAAGCTTACATAAGCCATGAAATAAGAATTTTTAGTCTTATGAAGCAAAAGAATACACATTATTATAACTGCGAACTCAAGCTTTTTCTCTGACTGGAAAATATGAAAATCGTTTATCCTCTGGTTTTCTACTTGGTGATTCATTCTGTTGGTATGTATAATAATACTATATATATATGTGAATATATATATATTTCGGTTTCAGTTTCTATTCCTTTGGAATAGAACTGAAGGGCCTATGACAAAGGCACCGAACGCGTCCTCGGGTTGCGGATAGAGGGTCCCTGTAGCAAGGGTTTCTGCTCAATATGGTTACAATAATTAATAAGCAGTCGCGGACAATTGTCCAGGGATGGTCCCGAAGGAA
>JAABKJ010008458.1:0-11445 GCA_011634705.1 Andricus grossulariae | reverse complement strand
TACGAGAACTGCAATAATTTCAATGCAACTATGTGCAGTTCAGTCACTGTTTAGCAGGAGCCGTTGCCTTCCATTTCCTAGTTATTTATTTTTGTATAAACACGATTCGATAATATAGTTTAATTAATGAACATTACGTAGCTTGTATCGAAAGTTCATCATTGGATGATGATGTTTGTGTCAAAAATTACGTGTCGCTGTTGCAGCGGTAACATTTTTTATTTCGGCACCGCCAAAACAATCTACATAATTTCATATTTATAATGTAAAAATGTACTGTAACTTTAAAAAACTTATAACTTGAAAATGCCGTAGCACTGAAAAGTTTTCTTTTGGGTACGTTATAATGTGTATGAAATTTGAAATAATTAGATCAATATCTTGCGGTTGGGCGAAGCCGAAATGAGAGTCTAGAATTTTCTAATCGCAGGCTTGGAATAATCGTGAATGTTATTTTTGTTCCTCAATCTGCATAATTTTTTATAAGAACCTGCAAATGAAAAAAGTCTACAAGCTTTACAAATAATTTTTTCAAGTAGAGAATAACTTTCTTACGTTCAAAATATACTTCCAAAAAAAATTGAGAAGATCGGATCGTTAAAAAAGAACGAGTTGCTGAATTTTCTATATTGACTCGTCATTCATAACGATCTGATCTTTTCAATTTTTTTGAAAGTTTCAAACATAAAAAAGTTTTTCTATGCTAAGAAAAATATTCGTAATTTTTAGAGCTTTTATATTATTTTAATTTTCAGAACGGCATACAAAAAATCAATTTTACCCATATGAATTCGAATAAAAAATCTGCAAATTTTAAAAATTGGGCATATTATGCAGCTTAAGAAACAAAAGTAATATTTGCAATTTTTCTAGAACTCTCCGATTAACAAATTTTTATATTTTATTCCGACGAATCCCAGCCGTAAGATATATGCGTTATAAGGGACCCGAAAGGAAAATTTTCAGTGTTAATGCGTTTCCGAATTATACAAATTTTTATATACATGAATGTACAAATATACATACCTGAATATACAAATATAGATACATGAATCTCGTAGGGGTGAATTATAAAATCGACCATGTGATTATCATATGAGTTTCTGAGTATTATTAATGACTGATTTAGTACTTTTCATACATTTCTATTTCATGTAATTTTCAAAATATGTAGTAGTCAAAGTGACTCAAGTGTGTACGCTCTTTCGATTTTGTAAATGTCCCGACTAATATGTTTTATTTACCAAGCGTAGAAATGAGATTTAAATTTCACCAAATTTTAAAATTCTACTTTTAATTATAAAAAATTTAATTATTGTTAAATTCTTCAAACTCCAAGTGACTTGAAAATATACCCTTCTTTTTACCTTTCTGTTTCATTTATTTTATTCTTATAATTGGCATAATAAATGTTTAATAAGAACAAAATGACATACTAATAGAGTGAAGTTAAATCCTTGAGACAATCATAACATAGTCGTGTTTGATATTAAATTAATCAGTAATGGACAAAAAAGTATAATATGTAATCATATTTCGACTTTAGCTATTCATTAAAGAACGCTAATTAGCATTAGCGCGTCAGAGTGGCAAAAGAACGCTCCCGCGAGCTGTCCGCTCCGGTAGCGCACAGCTGTCGCATTCCTCGGAAAAACCGAGGCGAGAAACGAGGAAGGACGCCACGAGACGAGGAAAAATGAGACGAGGCAAAACGAGACGAAAAACACCGAGACAGCAGGTATGTCTCGTCCCGTCTCGTCTCGTTCCTCGGGATTTCTCGCTCGGCGGCAACACATTCTCCTGGAAGATAAATGAGATATCCCGCCGATATCTCATGCTGTGAGGGCAATAATAAATTGTTTAAACAATTATGTTTGTTAAGTTGAATTAATTATTATTTCACTAAGTAAAAAGAGGACAAGAAGTTAAAAAGTTGCAATTATTTTTTTATAGTGCATTATTATTACCTCGTTCTAAGTGAAAAGTGGAGAAAAAGTTGAATATTTCAGACAAAACTGCAACTTTCTAGCATTATATCTAAAGAGAATATTATTAAAAATAATAAGTCGTTTAAACAATTATGTTTGTTAACTTGATTTTATTATTATCTCACTCTAATTGGAAACTGGACAAAAAGGTGAACAGTTTAGAAAAAAACTGCAACTTTCTAGCATTATTCTAAGAGAATATTGTTATAAAAAATAATTAATGACTTAAAAATTATAATTTCCGTTAAATATAATTGGTTATTGTCTCGCTCTAACTGAAAGGTTGAAAAAACTTAATAATTCAGAAAAAACCGCGACTATCTAACTCAATTCGAAGAGAAAATTGCTATAAACAATAATAAATTGTTTGAACAATTTATTTAAATATCTATTTATCAGTAGGAAGTAATACTTTATGTAATAGAAACCATTTGTTAAAAAAAAACGTAAAAATATAATTAGCGCCAAAACCTCGCAAAACTCAATTTTTCACTTATAGGGTCTGTTTGGGACCCTATAAAACATACTTATGGGGTGATATTTAAAAAGTAAATTTTAATTCGAATCCTATGGTTAATTGTGAAGATAAATCCTGAGTTTCAATTCGATCCACCTAATATTGTCGGTTCTGAATTAAGCTTCATAGGGTTTGCAGACTAAACTCATGATTCTTTCCAATCTGTAGGGTTTGGTTATGATTTAAATTATTAAGATTTCTTTAAATTGAGTTTACACTTTTTACTCAATTTTCTAGTAAGAAGTCTTTTTTTATGTAAATTTTTGCAAAAAGAACGTTTTGAATTTTAGAAATTTATTTAGAAATGCATTTAATATTTTGGATTGTTTTCTTTTCCTATTTGGAAAATTTAATAATCTGTATGGATTGGCTTCAGAATCACCAAAAAAAAACCTCTGTATATAATTAAAAACAAGAAAATTTATTTTCTTGTGAATTCGAACAAATTTGTTTCGATTTATGGACAATGATTTTTTTATAGTTTTCATTATGGTAATGTGACTAGTGTACTTTTAAGGTATAAAATCTCCTGTACACTTATTATTTTACTTTGTGTAAAAAGTAATTATTAATCTGTTATCCTAAAAATGATAGTTCTTTGGAATATTCTTAACATTTTTTTTAAACATATATTCTCTAAACATTTGAAATATTGAAAAATTGAGCATTCACCATTTCATAGGTAATAATATCACATTTTTTAAATAATAGGCTTTCAATTCTGTAATATTCAAATTTTCGGTTTGTTCTTTTAATTTTGAAGCATTTAAATTTCGATTGTTTGGAAATTGGGAGTATTTACATCAGACTACATATTGGAAGTTTGTGAATTTCCAAAATTTTAATATTTAATTGAAATATTAAGCCAAAAAAAGTCCTTACAGTTTTTGTTAATAATAATAATAAAATTTTATTAGCCTTCTTTGAAATTCTGGCACGTTTCATATTTCAAAGCTTGCAAACTTATAATGCCTGAGCTTTTACTTATTACTAGACTTGCATATTATTTTATTTTGCAAGAGTCAAGCTTGAGAATGAAATTATATAAATTCAAATAATTCAAAGCTTTTAAAATTCAATAAGTTTTCAAAGTCATGAGCCTGAGAACACAGTATTTTAGATTACCATCGTAGTTTTAAAAATAAGAAAAACTAATTTATTGCGCTCAAATAAAAATTCATTTTCAATTCAATCAAATTTTATTATAACTAGAAAATTATGCGCTCTACTCGTGCAGTAATTACACTTTTTTAGAGAAAAAAACTCGATTTTTTTCCAGGAATGTGACAGGATACATTTTTTATAGATAGTAGAGAAAATCTTATATGATTTGAGAACGTTGTATGATTTACAGAAGTTCCTCTACTTATAGCTAGCAAATTTCAGTAAATTTAATATGAATGTCACAATTGTTTTAAATTTACATAAAATTATCAAAAATCAGCAGATTATTTTTCTCATTAGTAAAATGTGACTCGCCACATGTGACAGAAACCGACACTGTACTTATAATATTTTTATGATATTTAAAAAACTAGTCACTTTTTAAAATAAAAATATCAGTTTAGTTACTTTTATTTCAATAAATTGAAACAAAGAACCCAAGGGATAACCACTATTGAATGCAGGCCTACACGTAGGTATTTCTGAATTTTCTTAAATTATTTTGAATTCCCTTGAAAACTACTGAATTCAATGGATTTTTTTATTTTCAATTTTTTAAATTCAACTTGAAGACTTTTAAATTCAATTTAAATTCTTGCAGATTTTATCAGATTCTTATTCACTAATTCTATTCACATTTTACTCAATTCGTTGGAAATATTTTGATTTTTAACGTTTTGTTCAATTCAATCAAATTCTTATGCATTTCATCAGTCCCTTGAATTTCCTTGAATTCTTCTAAATGCACTACAATTTTACTGAAATTAATGGAAATGTTGGGATTTTTTAATTTTTATTAATTTACCCTGAATTCGTTAAAATTCTCCTGGAATTATGGTAAATTTAATTGAATTCTATTGTATTCTTTTGATTTCAAGAGACCATTACTGTTACTTTTAGTTACTTCTTGGGATAGGAGTAAGTCACTTTTGGCCAATTTTGGTTTAAATTGGTAACTTTCTTCAGATAAATTAGGATGTACGTACAAAATTTTATTTACCATATTTTTAAAACTTATTTAGCTTTCAAAACTCTTAAAAAACTCCTTTTTTCGAAGTCTTCAAAAATCTACATTTTGTTTTAAATTTCTTGAAATTATTTTGGAAATTGTTCAAAATTTCTAAATATAGTTTGAAATGTGTTAGATTTTTCCTAAAATTTTTTCAAAATTTTCCAAAATACAAAAAATTGCCTTAAAATCTTCCGGATTAAATTTTGGAACTATTTAAAAATAATTTTCAATTTTATCTTAAAATTAATTTTTTAAAGTAAAGAATAATTTTTTGAAAATTTTTTAAGATTTTGTAACCTTGCAAAATTCAAAGTTTTTGCTACAAAATCTTATAAATTCTTTTTCAAAATCATTTTTTTGAAATTTTTAAAGTGATTCGAATTTTTCATAATTTTTTTCAACTGAAAAATTAAAAAAATTGCTTTAAAATCTTCCAGATTCTTTTTCGACAATTTTGGAAATCTTTTTAAATCTTTAAAAGGAAACTTTTATTATCTTGAAACCTTTCAAAATTACTAAAAAGTACCTTTTTTTAAATCTACAAAAATCTACATTTTGTTTTAAATTTTTTGAAATCATTCCAAGGTTTAAATTATTTTTGAAATTTTTTCAAAACTTCTCAATACCTTTTAAAACGAGTAGCATTTTTCCTAAAAAAATTTAATTCTGCAAAGTGAAAAAATTGCCTTAAAATCTTCCACATACTTTTCTGACTATTTTGGAAATCTTTCGAAATGTTTTGAAATCTTGTTCAATTTTATCTAGAAAAGTTTTCATTCTTTTGAAACCTTTCATTCTCAAAAAGATTCTAAATTTTTTCTTGGAAATCTTTCAAAATAATTTTTTTTTTAATTTTATGAAATCGACATTTTCTTTTAAATTTTATGAAATCTTTGCGAAACTTCTTAATATTTCTTAAACTAACACGAAACTAAAAAAAAAGGTCAATTGCGAAATTTCTCATACACCTCCAAAATCTAATTTTATAGTAAAAAAAACCATGCTACAATTAAAAATATTTCAAAGTTTCCTCTTTGTTCAACTTTAGCAAAAATTTAATGACATTTTTAAAAACAAATAATTTTTTGCTGTTGATATCATCAAGGAGAGTTCAATTTCGTGTGTAATCAACTTTTTTTTAATCAGAATTGGTTGAAATTTGACTGAGTTATGAAATTTTAATCTAATTTAAGTTTAATGTTCAATAAGATAATAAAATTTACAACAAACGGTGAATTTTAAATACAAAAGGATGAATTTTTAACGTCGTATTTTGAAACAAAAAAATATTACATTTCAACCAAAATTTTAATTTTCAACACAAAATTTTAAATTTTCAATAAAATGATGAATTCTCAACGAAGAATTAAATAGTTGATATTTCAACAACAAAAAAACAAATTTACAATAAAATAGTTAAATTTTTAACCAAATAGTTTAACTTTCAACCTACAAACATGAATTCTTAACCAAAACGACAAATTTTCAACCAAGAAAATTAATTTTCTACAAAAAAATATCAATTTCCAATAAAACACATAAATTTCCAAATAAATAGTTTTGAAAAGTTAAAAAAATTAATGGATTCTATCATTAAATGTTACTTTTAACATATTTTGAACTGGGACATTTACCTTATTAATATTCTACCAAAAAGACGAATTTTTAACAAAATAATTTAAATTCTAATCAAAGAAATAAATTTTAATTTAAAATTATGAATATTCAACAACGAAAATTTATTAACAAATAAGTTCAACTTTCAATCCAGAATTTTCAACAAATAAAGATTTTTCAGTCAAGACATAAAAAAATGTCATCCAAATTGTTAAACGTTCAAGCCAAAAGAAGAATTTTTTGTGAAAAATTTGAATTTTTAACCCGAAAATATGAATTTTCAACCAAACAGTTCTAGTTTTAACCAAAAAGAGGAATATTAATCAAAAATATTTAACTAATAAGGAAATTTTCAACCAAAAAATTAGTTTTCTAGCAAGAAAGACTAAAAAAGATCAAGTAAAGACAAATGGAAAAGTTACATTTTAAGGTAAAAAAATTAATTTTAAATAAAAAAACGATTTTTTAATCAAAGAGATGAACCCTCACATCAAAAATAAATCAATTTTTAACAAAGTTTCCTTTTACTTTAAAATTTAAATTAAATTTCTAAATTTTATAATTAAATTTAAATTAAATTTAAATATTTAAAATATTAAATTTGAAATTAACATTAAATTTTAATTAAAAATTTAAAATTCAATTAAAAAAATTTAAATTTTTCATTTTTAAATTTAATTTTCTTTTTATTTAAAATATTAAAATATTTTACTTTTACCCCAGTAGTAAAGTATAAAAGTAGTTAAATTTTTAACCAACGAGATGAGTTTTCAACAAAAATGACGAATCTTCAATTAGAATAGATAAATTTTCAATTACAAAAATTAATTTTCAATAAAAAAAAAAGTTTTCAACCCAAAAGATGAATTTTCAACCAAAAAGATAAATAATGAATAACAATGTAATAATGTAATAGTAGATATGTCAAATAAAAAATATGAATTTTTAATAAAAATTGTTGAATTTGCAACCAAATAATAAAATTCTTAACTAAAATTATAATCGTGAGGATGAAGCAACTGAAGAAAGAAATAAAACTACCCATTTTTCATTTTACCTTAACATTAATATTCAAATACCAGAATCTTAATCTAACATTTTTAAAATACAACCTCCCATGCACGGAATAAAATAATTTCAAATTAAAATTTAAAAAAATTCTAATTTATTATCCTTGCCAGTAATTAAAAGTGCCTCTTATAGAAATTCTCTGACTCTTTCAATTGAATTGAACTTACTTTCAGTATATTGAGAGCAAAAAATTATTAGGTTTGAAACATTTAAATGAAATTGCTGTTAAAGTTGAAAAAAATCGGGAATAAATGAAAGACTGAAATATTTTCGATTGTAGCTTCACGATTTCCACCGTGATAAAATAAACAGAGAAAAAGGTCTAAAAACTATTTTTTCTTTAAACGAATAAAAATTTCAGGACTTTCGCAGGTTTTCAAGGATTTTCAGGACGCTAGACACCCTGAGTACTTCAAAAGAAAAGCTTTTTCCGAACATTCAAGTCTAAATGCTACATATTGAGTAAATAGTACCTGCATTCTTTTCTGGAACAGCGGGATCTTCTATAAGAGAAAACATTTTTTCTTCGCTCATGCCCTTTGTTAATTCCTTAAATTGATCGACTTGGTCATTAAATGTTTGCCAAAATGTCTGACCCTCAGGAATGACGAAGAATTGCTGAAAATACAATTATTATTATATAAACAGGCTTCACAGCTCAAAATTTTCTCAAAACAGGAGAAATGGGGTGATTTTTCACAAAAATGGGGGAAAATATGGGAATAAATTCTTTTTAATAAAATAATCTCAAAATGTATTACATTTTCAACAAAATAGTTGAATTTTCTACCAAAAGAGATCAATTTTCAAGCAAAAAAAAAACAAAAGACAAACCAAAAACGATGTTTCAGTCAAAAGAGAAAACAAATGTAACCAAATTGTTGAATTTTTAAGCCGAATACTAGTTTTTTTTACAAAACTGTTGAATTTTCATCCCAAAAAGACGACTTTTCTATGAAACAATTGAATTTAAAAAAAAACAGTTAGATTTTCAACCAAATAGTTCAATTTTCAACAAAATAGTCAAATACTCAACCAAAACAGATTAATTTTCAACGAAAGAGTTGACTTTTCAACCGAAAAGTTTAATTTTTAACAAAATAGTTGAATACACAACCAAAACAGATTAATTTTCAACCAAATAGTTGACTTTTCAAGCAAAAAAAGATTAAATTTCTACCGAAATATTAAAATTTCTAGCAAAAAAAAACAATCTTTCTACAAAATAATCGAATTTTTAACGCAAAAATATGAGTCTTCTTCGAAAAAGTTGATTTACAACCAAATATTTGAATACTCAACCAAAACAGATTAATTTTCAACAAAAAAGTTGAATTTTGAACAAAATAGTTTAATACTCAACCAAAACAGATTAACTTTTAACCAAACAATTGACTTTGAACTAGACATTTTTAAATTAATTTAATTATTAATTTTAATTTAATAATTATATTAATTTAATCAAGTTTAATTAAATTAAAAAGAATTAACTTTCAACCAAAAAACATGACTTTTCTAACAAAAGATGAATTATTAATTCAAAAAGACGAATGTTTAACAAAACAGTTGAATTTTCGACTACAAAAAATTTACGTAAATAAAATAGTTGAATATTCAACAAAAAAAATTCTATTTCCAACCAAAAGAGATTAATTCTGAACCAAAAGTATAACATGTAGTAGATTTTTCAATTTAAAAGAATTAATTTTCAACCAAAAAATGAATTGACAATTTAAAAGGACGAATTTTCTATCCAGAAAGTCCAACATATCAGTTGAATTAAAAAAAAAGATTACATTTAAACAAAATAGTTGAGTTTTCAAACAGCAAAAATTCTTTTTCAATAAAACAGTTTATTTTCAATAAAATAGTTAAATTTTCAACAAAATAATTAGATTTTCAATAAAAAAGGATGAATTCTGAACAATAGTAAACTCTTCAATCAAGAGGAATAAGCTTTCAACCAAAAAATAAGACTTTTCTACCAAAAGATGAATTATTAATCCAAAAAGACGAATGTTTAATAAAACGCTTGAATTTTCGACTAAAAAAGATTTACTTCTAAACAAAATAGTTGAATTTTCAACCAAACAGTTGCATCTAGAACCAAAAAATATGAATTTTCAAAATAAAAAGACAAATTTATAACTAAGAAAGATTTTTCAGTCAAGAAAGAAAACAAAATCAACCAAATGTGGAATTTCCAAGCCCAAAAGGCGCATTTTTTAGAAAACAGTTGAATTTTCAAACCGAAAATATAAATTTCCAATAAAAGAGTTGAATTTTCAACCGAAAAGGATAACTTTTAAACAAAATTGTTGAATTTTTTTAACAAAATATTAATAATACAATTTTAAACCAACTAATAAAATTTTTAACAAAAAGATTAATTCTCCACCAAAAATATAATAGTACTATTCAATTAAAAAGAAAAAACTTGGACTCTAATCATTCATTTTGCATTTAAGCGAAAAAATGAGAAGTTTCTTGAACACTGGGAGAGAAAGAGAAATTATTTTTTAAAAAGGGACAAAAATAATGTTTTACCTTGAACTTATTGCAGAT
Organism: Andricus grossulariae; assembly: GCA_011634705.1. Taxonomy (NCBI): domain Eukaryota; kingdom Metazoa; phylum Arthropoda; class Insecta; order Hymenoptera; family Cynipidae; genus Andricus; species Andricus grossulariae. The sequence goes on along the minus strand of JAABKJ010008458.1, from coordinate 1,511 downwards.
TTGTTCTGCCTTCTTTCTAATCTGGTCAGCCTTTTCCTTGAAGATCACCTGCATAAACAAAAAGTTTGATAAATATTAATACAATTTGGATTAAATTTGATTTTTAAATTAAGAAAACAGATGTTAGATCTTAGTGATTAGATATTTACCGTTTCTTCCTCAGAGAGTTTCCAATCCGACAGATTGCCGATGTATCTTCGCAACTGAAAATTCGTAATTAATCTTTAAGATAATGAAAAAGACGAGAAAGAGGCTTAACATATGAAATGGAAATTAATTTTTCACCCTTTTCACGGTTCCAACGATGTGCGAGTGTTTTTTCAACATCAGCGGATCAATCTGAAGTTTTAGCATACTATCCATCGCTTCCAAGCATTTGTCCGCATCGGCACGATCGAGTCCCAAGTTCGATTTGATCTCAGCGTCCAAACTCAAAAGCTTCGATTCTACACGGAGCCACCTGCAAAATTCAAAAATTTAATTTAAAAAAATAATCTTTTATCAGAAAACCAAACCAGTAAGAAAGAAAAGGCACATATTCTGTAAAAATCAGCTTAGAAAAATATGTTTCTACGCCAATTTTTTGGAAAAAATTCATTTTCAACAACAAGAAAATACGGATTTTCATCACAATAGTTCAATTTTCAACCAACATGATGAATTTTCAACTAAAAATGATGAATCTTCAACTGCAATAGTTAAATTTTGAATCAAAAAGATGAAATTTCAAACTAAAATTATGAATACTTAACTGGAACACTTGAATTTTCTACCAAAAAGATGAATATTTAAACAAGAAGATTAATTTTTAAATCAAAAATTAATTTTCTACCAAAAAATACAATTTTTCAACAAAATACATCAATTTTTAACGAAGTAGTTGAATTTTTAATCAAAGAAGACAAATTTTCAACCAAATACTTGAATTTTGAACTAAAAAAATTATAATTTTCAACCGAAAATGGAATAGTAACATTTTTAGTTAAAAGAATTAATTTTAAACCAAACGTAAGAGTTATCAACTGAAATAGTTGAATTTTCAAACACAAAAATTAATTTGTACTAAAAAATATAAATTGCCAACCAAAACTTAAATAATTAAATTTCAAGTTAAAACAATTGATGTTTAACCAAACAAATGATTTTTCAACTACAAATATGGAATTTTCAATTGGAATAAGTTACATTTTGAGTTAAAAAATTATTTTCAACAAAAAACAAACTTTCAGAAAACCAGTTGCATTTTCAACCTAAGTGATGAATTTTCAAATAAAATTATGAATCTTCAACTGGAATAGTTCAATTTTGAATAAAAAAGATGAATTTTCAACCAAAAAGATGAATATTTAAACAAGAAGATTAATTTTCAAATCAAAAAATACAATTTTTCAACAAAATACATGAATTTTTAACGAAGTAGTTGAATTTTTAATTAAAGAAGACAAATTTTCAACCAAATACTTGAATTTTGAACTAAAAAAATTATAATTTTCAACCGAAAATGGAATAGT
>JAABKJ010008457.1:0-11445 GCA_011634705.1 Andricus grossulariae | reverse complement strand
ACCAGGCGGGAACGGAACTATCTAATTCAGTTCTTTGGGTGTACCAGAGATCGTCAATCTTATCAATGGCACATAGCACTTCCACATCTGGTTCGAACATGCGCGACAGCACGTCTGATATATGGCGAAGGGAATCTTTCTATGTTTAATTCAAAAATCGTACTGTAACAATTGAAGTCTCCATCTACCCAATCTCCCGGTAGGATTCCTTAAGTGGTAGAGCCATAAATGACTACTGTGATCCATTATCACTACAAAGATCGACTAGCAAAGGCAATGAAGTGTTCCACGCTATCTTTGAATTGTGTGGGGAAGGCTCCCAAGCTTGTACTACTTGCGTCCATTTGTAGGCAGAACGGGACACTGAATTTGGTCTAGATAACGTGGTAGCGGTCATTAGAGCGGATCTTAAATATTGGAATGCCTTTCCCTAATCTGACCCCCATTCGAACATTCGATTTTTCTTTAATAATCGATAGAGTGCTTCTGCTTTTTGTGCGAAACACTTTATAAATCGTCTATACCACGTAAGTCCGGCAATGATAATTACATCCAAGACATTCTCTCACCAATGAATTTGTTCTTCTAAGGTTTCACTGACTACAATTATGTCATTCATGTACGCGAATGCGTACGGCTCAAATTCCGGTGTTATCAATTCATCCAGCAATCGTTGAAACGTTGCTGGTTCTCTCAATAACCCGAAAGGCATACGATTATAGGAAGGTCTACCAGCATGGTGGGGTATGGCATCTGCAGTGGTGCAATCACAAGAGGAGCCCCTGCACTTTCATCATGAGGAAAATGTAGCATTTTTATGCATAATGAATGCGTGAACGAAGGACAATAAGGTCAATAAGGCCATAATAAAATCAGTAACAAAAGTTCAAGAGGCGTCCCTTCAGCATATGACTGCTTTATTTGAGACGATTTAGACGACTTTTGAGAACAATGTCGCTAAAATTCAAAAGCGTCCGGAAGTTACAAAGAATCTTTCAGCCAATGAAAATAAATTGACTGCCCAGGTGGCGCACTTGGAGCGCAAATGTAATTTTATGGAACAGGCTTCTCTAGCTAACGTCTCAGAAATTCATGGTTTACTTTTCAAACGGGAGGAGGACATTCCAGCTGTCATGAATCAAATTGCGACTGCTTTGGAGATTTCTTAATCCAAAGACAGTCTTATTTCTATTTTTGGAACACGACCCTATGAATTGAATACTTCGGGTCAGTCCCGACCGCCGATTATAATTGTAAGAACAAGCGAGATTTTTCGACCAAATATATTGGCTGGCCTGGTGGGTGAGGAATGCATCCTTTACATTAGAGAAACTTCAACAAAATACAATGGTTTGATGTATAAGGAGGCATTAAACTTGAAAAGGGCTAAGAAGATAAAGTTCCTATGGATTTCTGGTGACAAGATCTTCCGAAAGTAAGGAAAAAGGATCATCTTTAGGAACAATAGCGTCATTCTAAGTAAATATCCTATCTTAAAGAACTTCATTTTAGTTCCTTATTACTCTTTCTTGGATTCTACATTTTTCTATTTATTCCTACTTATACCTAATCAAGGCTAGTCAAGCGGAAAGAAATGTTTCGCACTTTATAAAGTTCTTTATAAAGAAGCTTCGTCTTCTGGAAAATAAAAACATATATGAGGATCTGTTCATTAATTTCATGGAAAGGTTAAGCTTTTGCCATGTTGATGCTCACTCTTTCTGTTAGCACATTTCCTTGAGTTTGAACATTATTTTAGTACGTGTTCATACCAAATCATTGCAGTGTCCGAAACTTGGCTTAAGCTTGACATCCCTTCGAGTGCAATCTTTTGGAGGGTTACATGCTCTTTTGTAGGGACAGAGAGGAGAGAAGGGGATGGGGTCTGTCTTTATACACATCAAAGTCTCAGATGCTCAGTAGTGATAGTGAGTCCACAGGCCAATTATCCTGTCGCTGACTTTCTCTTTGTTGAGGTGTATTTCGGGGAAGATTGTACGCTAATTGGTGTTATCTACAAACCTCCTAACGCTAACTATAGTAAAGAACTTGAATCTGTCATTTACTCTGCGATACTTTCTATAGTGCCACATAATTCGACTCATCACTCTAATTTAACTAGTACACGCATGGACTTAATTATTGTAGATTGATCTAGAATTTTCGTGTTATTTATTTTAATAACACGTTCGTTCTGCAACACTGCTCCCTCCCTGGTTGCTGATCAATCTCTCTAGCAATTACCCACGTGAAGAGCCTCACAAAATTGTTACGCGTCCTTCGCCGCTTGGGCCCATCAGTATCCAAGGTCTTTGTTTCAGTCGTCATTCACTCTACTCACATTCTTTTTGTAAACTATTTGTCGCCAAACTTTTCTGTCCTGGCATACTACTTTAGCTTTCTTTACGTCCATGCATTTTTTCATGCAAGGTCTCCTGTTTCTATGGCTTCTTATGTCTCTTCGGATTAATGTCTCATTCACAGATTCTAACCACTCCTTTGGCGGTCTACCTCTGGGAATACTGCCATTTACTTTACAACCCTTTTCCTTCGTGTCAGATACACAAAGAATATCTACTCGCCTGAAACTCGACCTTTACGTTTACCGTCTGTATGCATTTCGTCAATGAAAGTTTCAGTCCATTATCCCCAAAACTTCTGTTACTGGGGGGGGGGGGAGCAAGGAAAAGAAACCGTTAGAGTCGCAATTGATTGATGTTTTATGTCGAGAAGGTCACCAGCCTTCAGCAGCGTTGTATTATATAGGAGTTCATATGTTCCTATTTGCCAATCAGACAGGGGGTCTCAAAACGTGGACATTTGACAAAAACCGGGGGGGTCAAAGTTTACACAAATCTAATACCTTCTCTGGATGAGAATGTAAAAATACAAATTTCCAAGTACCATGAGCATTAATGATGGTTATTTTATTGTTTCAATCGTTAGAAATGGTATTGAGAACATAAAAACAATTAAATATATTGAAAAACCACACACGAGATAAAAAATAAATGAAATAAGCAAAGTTTTGATGAGAATATGCCCACTACTCAGGCAGATTTTGTGACTGCTTATGTCATTTTTTACGAATAAAACAAAAACTACACATCCTATCAAAAAGTGACATGTGGCAGATTTGTAGATCTTATTTGGGTGCACAATTTTTGTTGAATCATCATTTGTCGTATCTTGCATAGTTTGACCGTGGAATTGAATTTTTTATGTTTTATTATTCTTTGTGTAATAACAAAGTGAATTTTTGATTTTTCAAGAAAATTCAAAAAGTCGATACGATAATCTTGTAGGACCTGCAAAAAGAAACATTTTTTTCGCACATATAATTTTCGAATTGTGAAAAAAATGGTCTCAAAATTTTTCAAAATGCGCTCACTTTTTCAATTTTTATCCAAAATGGCTGGCTAACGAACTTGACCTTTGGTTTAGGAGACTTTAAGAGTACACCAAAGACCAATCCAATCAGACAATTCTTTCGAAAGTTATCATGCACTCATACAGGCATACAGACAGACAGACAAACAGACAGAAAGGCACATTCGTAAAAACCTATTTTTTGGGTTCAGGGGGTCTCGAAACGTGGACATTTGACAAAAACCGGGGGGTCAAATTTTACACAAATCTAATACATTCTCTGGATGAAAATGTAAACATTAATTTTTGAAACAAAAATAAAATTTTTCTACCAAATAAATTGAAATTTGCACCCAATGAAGACAAATTTTCAACAAAATACATGAATTTTCAACTAAAACAGATTAATTTTTAACAAAAGATGGAATAGATATGATTTCAATTTAAAAAATTAACTTTCAACCTTAAGAATGCTCTTTGAGCAAAATCGTTAACTTTTCAACCGAAGAAATGAATTTTCAAACCAAAAGACCAATTTCATGCCAAGATGATTAATATTAAACCACAAAAAACAAGCTTTAAACAAAATGCTTTGGTTTTTGAACTACACAGATTAATTTTCAACCAAATTGTGCTCTTTTTTAAACAAAAATAGTTGATTTTTTACAAAAAAAAAGTATTTTGTACAAAATAGTTACATTTTCAAACAAAAATAAAGTTTTCAACAACAAGATGAATTCAAAAAAAAAATAATAAAATTATATGTCAGGATGTGTTTTAAAATTTTCGCGATGTTTTGAGCCAATGATCTCACTATCTAAAATTTATGGGTCGAACCCAATTCATTAGACATGCTACTTTCCACTTGAGAGCGTTTCATATTTCAGAAAAACTCTATGTTTGAAAGGAAAAAGCAATTGGGATAGAACGTAGATCAAATCACACACATTGTGATTTGCATATGATGAGACGAGAATATGAGTAATCTTCATTTTTTCTAATTAGACGAAAAACTGATTAATTGAACTATGTAAAGAATTTGGTTACCAGCGTGGCTAATGAATATGCTAGTACTCCATTCAATTTTAGAGTCATTATCTCGTATAGTCTTGAAGTTGAATTTGTCCTTCAGAGATATTTATATTTCATTAGAGTTGTAAAAAGATTAAAACATTCGTTTAAACTGATATCACAATTTATGTAACCTTTTACGTCTATGGAAACTTTCGCATTGTATCAGTAAAATTATTTAGTCAATTATTATTATATTCCAATAAACTTCGCAACTTCACAGTTTAATATTTACAATATTATTTCTTACAATAGTGACTCTATATCCAATTTCCATTCATTCTTACTACTATTATATATAGATGTTATGATCCAAGCCCGGTGAGCGTTCCAGCCGCTGATCGACCAGTCACTCCGCAGTTGGACCAACACTCTTTGGTCCAACTGCGGAGTGTCCAGGCCACATTGCTCGAAGTCCGGAATAACTGTTTAAACTGGTTTGTCTTCGTACTGATTTTAGTTAATCGTATCAAAATTATTGAATGTACTCAGTGGATCATATTGAATGTCTAATAAGACATTTGTCTATTCTCATTGAAACGATGATACATTTTTAAAACCAATAAAGTGAGCAAATCAGAGGTTCCATTTATATTTTAATTAAAAAACACCTTATTGTTTAGAATTTCTTCATAAAAATGTATGAAACATAAATAGCTAATTAAATATTTGACATGATTGCAAAAAGCTAATGGTAAAAAGCAGGTTCTGTCACGGTGTTTTTAGTCTTAGAAAAAACCATTTTAACCCTTCGTTTACAGACAGGGGATTTTAAGGCACAAAGGATTTTTTAAACTGGAATGCCTCGTCTTTGGGCAAATATGGAAGTTCAGTTCCCCCATCTAAAAAATCTAGGTAGTAAGAGGGTCAGGTTCTGTGAGTGGCGTTGCAGTTCGTCAATTCACCTTTGAGCGGTGCGCGGTGAAAGTGCGTACAGTGACATGAAAGACCCTGTCTGTAAACCGCGTTAGTGTTTTCACAAGTTAGTGAACATCAAATGTTTTGCTTTCTTTGGTATTTTCTAGTATTTATGTGAGCAATATAAAGTTTTCATGTAATTCTGGACAGTTGTTCAGTAGAAAAAAGGATGTAGAGGTGCAAATCGAGAATCTGCTACAATCGATCCTGTATATGTTGGAGTGATAGTAAGGAGACCAAACGACAATACCCGTGCGAATGCAAAACCCAGCTGAAAATTCCTGTGAAGGAACCTGTGCAGGAGCCTGACAGGTTCCTTTGGAGCTTTCTGCACGTTTGCGTGTACAGGAACGTACGCAGGTTCCTTCCGCGGATCCTGCGAGGGAACTTGCGCACTTTCCCTAGGGAAGATCCTGTACAGGTTCCTGTGCAAGTGGGATGCATTTGCAAAAAGTATCTATGAAGGATCCTGTGCTACTTCTGTCCCACATGAAGATTCCTGTACAGTAACCTGTAAAGGATCCTGTGTATTATTTCTCTCAGTTGACATGCAAACTACTGCGCGGGGTGGATTGTTTGTTTTAAATTAAGCGAAGAGGGAAAAATTGGGATGAACTACACAGGAACCAGTGAAGAGTTCTCGACAGGATCCTATACACGATAATACACTGCACGCAGCAGCAGGGAAACCTGTGAGGACCCTTTAAAGGTTCCTCAGTATCAACATGCTTCAGAAAAACTATTTTGCGTTGTTATAAACAAAATATATTTACTTTATCTTGTAGATCCATAAAGTGGCAGATCTGCTGAGTATAAAAGGATTTTTTTTGTACTGAATGTCAAAAATTGGCGGGTATTTTGGAAAGAGTATCAGAGAGCTAATAGGGGTCCAAAAACCCGGTGCTGGTCTCTTGTCTTTTCGCTTTCGTGCGCGATCTTTTATGGCCTCCTTCCCACCTCAGCCAGCGCTGGATGTAGCACTCTAAAAACTAGACATTCATCTCTATCCGGGATCCTTCTTTGGGCATTCTCATATGATCTCACAAATAATCTATTTTAGTAACAGTTTCTGGCTTGTTTAGTTTTCTAACTTAAGATTGATAAATGATCCGAGATAGCGAACTAAATTGATTGAGAGTGTGCATTGTTTCAATCGTTCCGAACTTCAATCTTACAAAAAACAAAAAATAGATCAAAATACCAAGGATCGGAAAGTTTAAGGTTGGAATAGTCTGGGTGCGGTCTGGACATTTATAAATCTTAAGCGTGCGGGTCCGAAGCCGTACCCTTCAATTGCTGTAAGGTCCTGATCCATACCCGGACCCTTTGAGATCTTAAGGGCTCGAGTCCGAAAACGAGCCTTTTAAATTCATAATTGTACGAGTCCGGACCCGAAGCTTTCATGTTCCTAATAGTACGGACCGGGATCCTTGAGACAGACAGATGCGCAGTATAGTTACACGGCAACTATTGCTGCGCAGTAAAGTGAAGGGCTACTTGTATATGCACAGTGAAGTTACATAGTAGGTACACCTGCGCAGTAGAGTTCCATTGCTTACACGGATGCGCATTAGAGCTCCATGCTATTTGCAAATGCGCAGTAGTGTTATGAATACTTATGAATACGCAGTAAAATTGCATAGCACTTGCATTAGCGCAGCAGAATTCCATGGAACTTACAGATGCGCAGTATAGTCACACGTCACTTATGGATACGCAGTAAAGTTAGAGGGTACTTATATATGCGCAGTAGAGTTACATGGAACTTGTGGACGCGCAATTGAATTAAGTGGCAAGTGCATCTGCGTATTGGTGTTACGCGACATTTATGGCCGCGCGGTAGAGGTACATAGCACTTAAACCTGCGCCTTTTTCTGTGATAAATTTTGGCGCTCATGCCGTTTTGCTATGCCAAATGTTAGCGATTATGCCCTTTTGATTTGTTGAATGTTGGCGCTTATGCCGTTTTGCTTTGCCAAATGTTCGCGCTTATACCCTTTTTGATTTTCAAACTTTGGCGGCTATGCCCTTTTGCTGCGCTAAATGTTGGCGCTGATACCCTTTTGCTACGACAAATGCTAGCGCTTATGTCTTTTCGCTTTGCTAAATTTTGGCGCTTATAAACTTTCGCTGTGTCAAGTGTTGGCGCTTATGCCTCTTCCAATTTCAAAGTTTGGCGGTCATCCCCTTTTGCTGTGCTAAATGTAGGCGCTGATACCCTTTTGCTTCGACAAATGTTAGCGCTTATGTTCTTTTGCTTTGCCAAATGTTAGCGCTTATGCCCTTTTGCTGTGTCAAATGTTGGCGCTTATGCCCTCTTCAAATTTCAAACTTCGGCGCTTATGCCCTTTTGCTTTGTCTAATGTTGCCGCTCATGCCCTTTCGGAATTTCAGACTTGGGCGCTTATGCCCTTTTTCTTTGTGAAACGTTGGCACTTATGTCCTTTTGCTTTGCCAAATGTTGGCGCTCATGCCCTTTTGGAATTTCAAACTGTCGCGCTCATGCCCTTTTTCATTAACACTCTGATGGGCTGTCTGATTTTCCGAAAATAACATTTTCGGTAAGACAGAAACATGAACTTGAAAAATATTGAAAGTATCCGCTTTTAGCGAATATACCCACAGTACTTTACAGAGGTATTATACTATTGAAAACATGCCCTATAATATCCAATAATTTTTTTCCTAAAATTTGTTTAAATCCTACAAATTAAAAAAAGTTTTTAAAACCTATTCCAGTTCCTTTTCGATATATTTTGGTTTATTCAAAACCTAAAATCAATCTTTTCAAATAAAACTTGAATTATCTAACAATTTTCCAGCAATCTTATTGTGGCTACCGGCACTTTTTTTGCAACCGCAAACGACTGTTAACTTCGTAAACTAAGATATTCTAAGACCTGATATTCTGTGTTAGTCTTGGAACAAAATGTTAAGTTCAAAATTATTTTTTGAGATTAAAAAATTAATAACAATTTGAATTTTTCCTTTTAATAATATGTGTTAGTAACATTTAAAAATAAATTTTATCGTGGCATAAAATAAATTGTTTTGAAACCTTCATTCGTAATTTTTATTAGTAGATGAACAAACTGAAAACAGTCACTGAAAGTCATATGCACGCAGTGTGGCAACCAAACAGGTTTTCAAAATCAACGATCCTACTCCGTCTCACAAATAATATTATATTTCATTTGTAAATGTTCTATTGAATAAAATTAATGCTCTGGAGGAATTTCGGTGAGATTTACTGTTCTGAATATCTTTGAGATTGATGCACGACTGCCTAATGGAGCGTCCCGGATTTCTTCAGGAGTCATTACTTCAACTGCGCCACTATACATGTTTATTTTTGCCCGTTTTTGTAAGCCAGTTTTTGTTGTATATAATCCACGAAGTGCTCTAGTTCTCTCTACTATAATTGCAAATACGTCACCATCAGATGTTGATAATACAAATTTTTCTTGAGTTGGCATGGGCTCAAGAACCTGATAACTTCCTTTCACTTGAATTGGTTTACTGGAAGGAAAAGTGTACCTTCGAATTTCGAATAGTCGGTTCGGATTATTGTGGGGAATAAGACGAATAAATCTGAGTTCCTCAAGCTCAAATCCAAGTATGTAGGAAAAAGAGCGAATGGCAGGAGGAGACCTTGACCTGGCACGAAGAGGAAGCTCGGCAGGATGAGAAGAACTGTAAGGAAAATGAAGTCTGGCAGGAGCAGACCTTGACCTAACACGCAGAGAAGACTCGGCGGTAGAACGAGACCTGATCGGAGAACTCGGAAACTCATGGCCGGCAGGAGAAAGAGTCGTTTCAGGAGAATGATTTCTGTCACGAGAACGAGAAGTTCCGGACCGTGGAACATACGGAATAGGCTCGCCATTAGGTAAACAATCAAAGTGTGAACTCAAATCTGCAACAAGATATAGAGCATTAAATTTCTCTGAAAGTAGACAATGTAATGTAATCACACAATGTAATGGGTGAAACAGGCTAAAGTCCCAAAAACACCCATTACCTGTAACGTTTCTTACAACCAGTTTTTTATATGATGTTGGTACTCTACCGTCGGAAATTAGTGGTGATTCACGTAAGACACTTTTTTATTGAAAACAATAGTGAACTCACATATATTACAGCGTATAGGTATTAATTTTTTACCATGAAAGACGAATTTTTAACATGAAACGTGAAGTTCCAAGTCAAACAAAAATTAATTTTATGTTAAGAAAATTAATTTAGAATAAAAAAAAAATTTCAAAAAAATAGATGAATTTAAAACCAAAGGGATGAATTATCAACGAAGGAGATTAATTTTCTACCAAACAAGACTAATTTCTAAGAAAATACATAGATTTTCGACTACGAAAGATCAATTCTCAATCAAAAACAAAAATATTGAATTTGTTAATTTTCAAATCGAAAAGAGCAGTTTCAGAAAAAGAGTGTTAATGAAAAATGAAATAGTTACATTTTCGGTTAAAAAAATTAATTTTAAACATAACAGTTTAATTTTTAACCAAATGAGATCAAAAGAATCAATTTTCTACGGGCAATGACAAATTTGAAATAAAATGCATGAACTTTAAACTAAAAAGGATAAATTAATTTCTGATGTTGGACATTGCCTCGGCCTGGATTTGAACCGGGAAAGTTACTATTCACGATTTCTAATCTGGGCCGGGCAGATTTGTTCTCGTTTCTCCAGAAAATTCTTTGACCAGTAATCGGCCACATCTAACATCAGAAATTAAATAATTTATTACTATGGTCGACAAAATAACATAAATTATTATAAAAAGGATACATTTTCAAAGAAAAATGAAATAGTTATATTTTCAGATAAAAAAGTTAACTCTCACAAAAAAACGACTCTTCAACAAAATAGTTCACTTTCTAAGCCAGGAAATAAATTTTCAAACCAAAAGATTTATTTTCAACTAACAAGATTGAAAAAGGAATTTTTAAGAAGATAGATAAAATTTTAACCAAATAGTCAAATTTCTAACTAAAAAATATCAATTATGAACGTAAAATAGCATAGCTAAATTTCGAAAAAAAATTACGTCGGACAAATTATTATTTTCAGAAAGCTTAACAACGTATTTAAACATTATAGATATATTCTATTATTATATTTACCAATAGAGTTGAGGATAACCGTCATGAATAATACGAGAGTGGAAACAATCCTCATCTTTCCTAATTAGAAGAAAATCTGATTAATGTGTTAATAAAGAAATTGGTGAACAATGCAGCTAACTAAAGAATATTCTAGTACTTTATCAGATTATATAATGCGTATATCGTACAGTTGTTATCTCATACATAATTATTATAGACATCCAGCTTATCCTTCTCAGATATTTACATTTTATTAGTCAGTTTCAAGGAAAAAAAATGCAGGTGACTAAATTTGTTTAAACTGATGTCACAATTTATATAATAAGAGATTTCATAGGATTCAAAATTTAAAATTTGATTTCAAATATTGCAAGCGATTTCAAGTTATAGCAAAGAATTTCACGCGATTTCTAAGTATTCAAAGTCTTCATACAGATTAAAAGGCATTTAGAAGGATTTCATCAGAATCATTGGCATTTCAGAGAATACAATGACCACATCAAACTTGAATTATTCAAAATTTTCCCAGCAATCTTATTGTGGGTACCGGAATTTTTTTTTTGTTACCTCTACCAACAGTCTCTCATCTGTTTGAAAGTAGGAAGAAGACGGAGGAATGTCCATTAGATTTATTGTTAAAAATATCTTTGAGATTGATGCACGGCTGCCTAATGGAGTATCCTGGATTTCTTCTGGAGTCATTTATTAAACCGCGCCGCTATACATGATTATTTATCTGAAATAGGCGGAATATATATATATATATTCTCGTTTCGGACAATTGACTCTATCTCCCTTAGTGTTCGACAGGGCAGGGTCGCGGCCAATACCGTAAGAGCGACACAGATGGTTATAAAGCACTCTTAGGGCCGCATTGTGTCTATAGATATAAGTGGTTCCTGCGTGGGTGGGACACCCTGATAGTATGTGTTCTAGGTACTCAACGTGTGTATGACACGC
>JAABKJ010008456.1:0-11445 GCA_011634705.1 Andricus grossulariae | reverse complement strand
TTGCTGGTTCTGCCCAGCTACAACGTGACATAGTTTGTACCTCCAAGACGCTTCCTCAATGAGGCTGCCTCTCTGAATGCCAGGCAACTCCTTGTCCCCGGGCGATGGTCTGTCCGCGGCTCATCTTCCTTCGCGGCACAGAGGTAGCACTGCGGTGTGCTATCATATGCTGCAGCTCTATGCACCTTATTACCCCATCGCAAGCAATCTCTCGTCTGATCAGGACCCTTATGAACCGCAGTCATGTGGCCAAAGCCTAGACATCCCACCTTCAGGTGTTCCGCTCGTACCAATTTCGACGCTGTTTCTTCAGTCAGTTTCTGAAGGCCCCTTTGCGATACTGACCCTGATCTCTCCTGCTATCTGCTCGTCAAAGTGTCTTCTGACGCCAGCCTCGACCTCTTCTGCGTCTGTAGTTGTGTCAAGGTCAAAAACGTCGACCTCAGTGCGAGGGACCAGCTCCCTCACACTGCCACCTTCACCCACAACCTTTTTGATCGAAGCGTAAAGCTTTGATCTCCCATCCGCTACGGGCCCTACTTCTACAAGGACCTCTCTGCTTCTGTTTCCTTTCACACCCTTTGATTGTTACGCCGAGGAAGTTAGGTCTGACCTCTCTCTTGAGGTCCTTGAGAACCTCTGCGTAGCTTAAGCCCTCAGCCGGTTTAATTAAAACCGCTTCTGGTTGAGCTAGTCTCTGCTTCCTCCTCTTTCTTTTCTTCACCTTGGGTACAGGTTTCGGCTCCTCTTCCTCTTCCTTCTTGGGAGTCAAGGACGCTGCTACGCGATGAATTCTCGACTTCTTCTTTTTTCGTGGCCTTGTAGTGGTCGCCTCTACAAGGCTCAGGGTGTGTTCCCTCGGTCTCTTCCTATATTGGGTTGAGAGTCTCCACGCGATCTTTTTCTGTTTGAATTCCCCTACTGGCTCTTCGTCCGCGTCCTGTCTTCTTTGTAACTTCTTTGACTCTGTAGTCTACCCTCTCCTTCATATAGCTGGAATGGCAGTCGAAGTACGTCTCAAGCGCCTTCACGTTGCGGTGGAGACTCGCAAGGTGGTCATTCGCATCACCCACACCGTCGCGGATTTTGAGCCACATGTTTTTTTCACGCAGAGGACCTCCATCTTCTCGATGATCTGTTGGAGACACATCAGCTCCTCCTTGGTTTCTTGATACTTAGTGTATGAGTGGGACTGAGTCTTTTCCGCATCTGACCACTTCCTCAATTTTTCGATGAAACTGGGCTCCTCCGTGATGTCCGATGGACCTCCTAACTCCTCGCAGACGCTCATTTTCAAGTATGAATTGTTCCTCCCAAAAACCATGGAACCGGCACTGACCACCGGGGCTGGAACCCGATTGAAATCAGTGGGGAGATTGCTACTCCCTTGGGGTATATTGTTTTTTTCATACATACTCATTGCTGGTTTCTCGTTCGGGGTTCCTTCCCCTAGCTGGTTTTCGTCCGCCCCGGGTATTTGAGTTCCCCAGTACCAGCCATATCTGGGAGGCGTTCCCCTATCCGAAACCTGGAAAGGCGCCCGATGGGGGATCAGCATCCCTGCACGGGGTATATATTGATGATGCCTCTCCAATAAATGGAGATATACTATCATAATTTAAATTGAAAGAAGTTGTAAGCACATTTAGAGTTATCAGTGCTTATTCGTTTTCAAACCGTGAATTCATATACTATCATGATTTAAATTGACAGTAGTTGTACGCACATCCAGAGTTATAAGTGCTTATTCGTTTTCAAACCCTGAATTCAACATTTATAGACCCCTTTTCTCCCAAGGTGCATTTTTTTACAACATAATTCAGAAAACCTAAATTTGTATCTTACAGATTTTATTGGGTTTGAATGAAAATGGGCATCAAAACATTATGCGCTTAAATGCAAGTTGTGTCGTCTTTCTATAAATTTAATTTGTCTATATTCAATTTATTTTTTACGATTTGAACCAAAAATGTGCACCCTGGCGTAAACTCCTTCTGAGAAAATTTGCAAATGTAATTGAGGCGAAAAATTTTTGTGGCTAAAATGTTATTTTAGCAAGTTTACTTTTGCTAGAAAGTTGATTCTTTCATTTCCAATGTATTTTCATAACAAATGTGTAAAACAAATTTGTAGATCTCTTTTGGTTGAAAAATTTTGTTCACTAATCTTTTTTCGTACCTTGCATCGTTTTTCAGAGAATTTTGTTTATTGTTAATGTTATTTCTCACGATTAAAACAAAAATTTAACATGCTATTCAAAAATTATCAATAAAGAATTCAAATTTATTATAAAAAGAACTACAAAGTAGCTCTTTTCTGAGTAAACAACGTTTGTCCAATAACTTTTCTCGAGTCTTTTTCGTTCGTTCGACAATCTGAAATTTATTTTATTCGCAATCAGTTTTTTACAGATAAAACAACGAATTTGTAGATCTTTTTTGAGTGCACAATTTTGGCCTTCTCAGCTTTTTTCGCATATTGTATAGTTTGACGAAATTGTTGAAACGACGAAATTGTTGAAGCCTTGCTGAATGAAACTATTATCGGCTCTTCAGATACCAGCTGCATCAAGTCATTGATGAAGCATAAAAATATCTCGTGCATCATGACAGAAAGTGTGGCAAAATTTTATGTCCAAGAATACGATAAGGTTTATGCTTCTATGAAGATTGGGAAAGCATGTCTCCGAAAATCTATGTATGCTATGCTTTTAGAACCAGGATCCCCTTACATTCGACGAGTTGAATGAATTTGGTCACAGCTGGTCTGGTCTGGGCTTTTTGGCAAGTGGAGACAGGATCATTAAGTGAATCTCGTCACGAATGCAATCACTGAAATTATTCAGAACTTTAGCCAAACGACAGATGTCAGGACACCTCTTCTTTCAACTATTATTGTAGGATTTTCTGCTCCGGCTATTTTTTTTGTAAGTGAAATATTATTATGTCATTTATTCAAATATTTCGAGAGGTGTAACGATGTGTAGGTGTCCATTTCGAATCCGGTAGATTCTATATATTTTTCATTTGAGAAAGAAATATTTCCAAGAAACTTGCGTGTATTGGAATTTTGCAGTCTTTAAAAAAACATCACTTTTCTAAACTTTGATAGCTTTGTTTCTAACTACGATGCTTTAGTTCTTTCTCGTGATCTTGGTCGGTTCTACCTTCCTCTTTCAAAGGTCGTCCAAAAATTTTAAAAAAAGTTCAATATTACCAAAATTACTACTTGTCTCAAAACATCAAAAGTTTCTTTTCATACAAAACCCACACTTCTATTTTCTGCCAATCTTTTGCATTGAATTGACCATAAATCTTCTTATGAATCTTCAAAAATCGATTTAAAAAATGCCTCAAGTATGCTAGCAATATTAGTGGTACGTATTCTGTAATGTTAGAGCGTAATCTTTTTCATGCGATAAATAAGAATGTAATTATATTTGTAAATGTGGAAAAATAATTGTACATCTATGAAATATTTTTCTATTTATTTGAATATTACCAGATTTAGTAGACAATAATTGTGCTTGCCTATCTAGCCTTATATCTTTGAACGCACTAGCCAATAAAGACGCGCGCTACACATACATATATATATATATATTTTTTTTTTTTGAGTACACTGTCTTTATAGCATTGAAAAAGATGAAAGTAATCACATATATGTATTTTCATTTAACCAAGCATTTTCTTTGTAAGTTCCAATACTTGAAGTATGATGATTTGCCACAAAATGACTACTTGTGTTTCACTGTCCACAGACCCTGTGAAAACAATACAAATGAATATTTCATTCTCTTGAACTACTTATGCTTTCATATTAAATGAGGCTTTTACCATTCTTCAAACCTCTTAAAACCTATGATATCTTCAAAAATGTCTTAAATTCCTCAAAATATTTTGAAAGCTCATGACATCCTTATAATTTCTTTGAAAGCCCGTAAAATGGCTTCAAATACTTTCAAACACTTTCAAAAACTGCACAAAAGTTTTGAATCCATCATGCCTCAGAAAGAATGACATTTTGAAAGTTCGTGAAATCCTATAACTTTTTTTTAATTATTTGAACAGCCTCATAATTTTCTGAATCTGTTGCAATGGCTGAAAACTTGTAGAGTCTTTTTGAACCCTTTAAGCTTTTTTTGTTATCCCTAGAAATTCTCTGCAATTTTTTTCACGTTTGGAAGTGACTGAAGAAACCTCGTGGAACCCTTCGAAATCATCAAAAATAACTTGAAATTTTGCGAAATTTCTTCAAATACTTTGAAACGATTCAATAACCAGTAGAATTATTGTGATAGTCGGTGAAATATTTTTTAATATACTAAAAACTTTCACAGAATTGTTCAAGTCTCTCCAAATGCCTTGAAGTCTTCTGTAATTAGCTTAAATTCATAAAAGTCCCGCGAAATTCCTTCATATTCTTCAATGGGCTATACAATTCAAAAATTATATCGAAACGACTGAAAAGTTAATTTCGTTCATTTAATTTTCAAATTCGTTCCTATCATAAACTTTAGAAATATTTAATATTGGTGAATATTAAAGTGTCGGAAATTTTCTAATTTTCGGAATTTACAAGTGTCAAAAATTTTATTTTTCGAGATTTTTTATCAGTTCCATAATATCTTTTGTTGAGTTATTGGATTTCGAAATTCAGCAAAGCATTTCTATTTATTAAAAAAACATCGCAACTGTTCAATAGCTGGAGTTTTTGTTAGTAAAGGAATGAAAAAAAAACATTTGCGCAATGTAGAGCTTTCGCAAATGCACAAAATCATGTCTTTGTTGTTATTGCGAATAATTGTTGTAGAGAATTTTTGCATTGGCATGAGAGTCTTATGAATATACGTGTATAAAATTCAAATCGTGCATTTCCTAAAAGTTATTTTAACTTTTAGGAAATGCACGTTTTTAATTAAATACTCGTATATTCATGAGACTCTCATGCCAATACAAAAATTTCTCACAACCATTTGAATAATTGGGCCAATTAAATCCGACATTTTTCGAAAAACCAGTTAAAATGTCACAAAACGATTGCATTAATTGTGCAAGTTTTTGAAAAAAAAGTTTAATAGTGTAATAGAACTAATTCTTGGCATCTCAGCCAAATTGTTTGCATGCGAAAACCCGAAGTGAATTTATTTCATATAAATATTTAACAGAACATGTTAATGAAATATATTATTCAAGATTTTAGAGAATGGTACCCACAATTAGGGTGGTGCCAAGGATTGCTGCTCATATTCAACTTTTTCCAAAAATATTAAATAGATCCTCTTTATTTTGGTATAGTGATATACTAAAGAAAAATTCAGGTGAGTGAATTTTCAAATGCGTTCTACTTTCTTATTCTTACTATATGTTTTCCAATAGTGTAGAAAACGGTTCTTAGAATAGGCAAATTGTTAAGTAAATGCCACTGAAAACTCAGGTCAGAAAAATCGATAGAAAAATTTCAACTATCTCTACGTTTCGGAGCAAATTTGTAGTATTTATAATACGTTAATGTGTAAAGTGCAACTTTCTACGATAATTGAAAAAATATATGTAGAATGTCAAGATAAAAATTCATAATATTGAGAGATATTTACTTACGCAGATATTGAATAAACCATAGTCATACGAAAGCCACCTTTTAAAGGAGGACGTATTTATACGGACTACATTTGAAGTTTGTAAAAGTCATACATTGTATGAAGAAAGTTTTACAATGTATAATTATTTAACATTCAATAAAATCATTGTACTTATAAGTCTTTTGACTTATGTGCGAAGTGTCCCTAACTCAACCAAGTGTATTGGTAGCCTTGCTAAATATATCAGAGATGAATTTAAAGTGTTTCAGATTGTAGTGCTCCTACGTAAAAGTGTTAGCGACGATAAAACTTTAATAGCGAATGACATCGTCAGTAAAATTTCAGGCAGTTTCCCTACGAAGATTATGAATTTGAACAAACTGAACAATACGAATGCCCAAGATTTGGTGAAGGCGGGAAACGTTACCCAACTTAGAAAGAGGACTTTAATTGTCACAACACAGCACTTGAACAGCAAACAGTATTCTTTATAGAAGAATGATGATAAAGCCTTTTACACAAACTTACAGGAAAGGAAGTTGCAGAGCTTGTTGCTAACTAATCTCCCAGATGTCAGTATCCTCGAACTTGTTAACGAAAGTGTTCCATAAAGAAATTGGTTGACTATTGATGATCGACTACTGTAAACGGTGCATCAGTTTAATCCATTCACAATAATGTACACCAAAAAAAAACTGTTCAGCAAAAACTCATTTTTTTCTGTGAAAAGTTGTTGGGTTTGAACGGATATGAATTGAAAACAGGTTCTTCTAAGAAGCGATCTATAATAAGCGTAAGAAAAAATCGTTCTGGATATCCTGTTGAAGTGACTGGAGCAGGAGCACTGGTGCTAAGAGCGATGCCCAAAGCGATGAATTGCTCAATTTTGGAAGTTGAAAACCAAATTGAAGGATGAGGTGATTGGAGTATTGACCTAAAAGAAAACAGTTTTCTTATATACAAACTTGCTCTTAACAAAATACAGTTCTACACCAATTTCGCTGGGTATGCCGTCGGGGGAGAAGAATTTTTAGACATCAGCAGGACTTCTGGTGAATTTTGTTACAATCCTGTTGTGCCAATTTGTAAATCCAAAACATTATCTGTACAATATTCAAGCAAGTGCTTGCACATAGAGGTATCAATGTTGGTGATGATGATGATTCCTATGATTGTAGAATACTTTCTGAAATCAGATAGCAGTGTTTGGTCACCTTTGTACATATCCGAAGCTGCGCTAAGACTTTCAACTCTTTCTATGCCCAAAAAGTTGGTAGAACGAATCATCTTCGTTTTCGAAATTTTGCCTTTTCTATTTCCACATCTGTAATTTTCTCAGTTCTTACTTACGTCAAGTTGACAAAAGAATACGAAATGCAAATCAATACTTCAGGAGGTTTGAATAAAGGTTTCCACTCGCTATGGACGTAGTAACCTCAAACGTAATGCGAATCAGCGAAAACGACGTAATTGTTGAAGCCTTGCTCAATGAAACTATTATCGACTCTTCGGATACAAGCTGCCTCAAGTTTCTGATAAAGCATGAAAATATCTCATGCATCATCCCAGAACGTGGGGCAAAATTTTATGTCCAAGAATGCGATAGGCTTCACTCTTCTATGAAGATTAGGAAAGCATGTGTCCGAAAAACAATTACGGCTATGCTTTTAGAACCAGGATACCACTTCTTTTGACTGTTATTGTAGGATTTTCCATATCGTTTATTGTTTTTGCAGGCGAAGTTATATTATTTCGTCTATGTAAATATTTTATAAGAGGCAACATTGTGTAGCAGTAGACCAGGGAGTCTATTGAGTAACATTCTCGCTTACTTTCATTTTCACTTCACTGCGAGAGTCACCTCTCTTCAACAGTTTTTCTTTAGACGAATAATAAGAAGGATGCGAATGTGGCACTGAATTTGGATCAAAATTTAAGTTAAATGATACGCGAACTACTTCGATTCTTTAGAAGCCCTTTTTCATTAGTCATTCCTTGTGATCATGTGAGATGTGTGTAAAACATAATAATAATCTTATTGAATCTATTTATTCGTGAAAGTGTCCACGAATAATGAAAAATTTCTCATATACCTTCAATTTTGAAAAATCAATGTTAGCATAAGAAAATTGGGTTCGTGAAATTCACTTTGTTGGTGTTCTCTGAAGTTTCAGTCAATCATCACGTTGTTATAAATAGTTATAGTACAATAGTTTTCCGCCGAATTCCGATGCTCAAATTAGCCTCTCGGATTCCGGTCGGTTTTACCGTTTTTCTTGAATTTTGTCGGCAAATTTGAAAAAAATGTCATTATTTCCTAAATGACGACGACTTTTTCGAGAACATAAGAAGATTTTTTCCCAAAAAATTTCTTACTTATATTTTTGGCCCAAATTTCGAATTGAATTTATCAATAATCTTTTCATGAATTTGACAAAATCGAGAAAATAAATTACTTTGGTATGGAAGCTGTAGTAGTAGTTAGCTTATTGTCATTGTAAAAGGCTGAATCTTGCTCGTGAGGTTAATATAAATGAAATCGTTTGCTTAAATATAAGAAATTATTCTGTATCAGTTACAGTTTTTTATATTTGATTATGATCTGATATAGACAATAATTGCGCCTGCCTATCTAGTTATTTATTTTTAAACACTATTGAACAAGTCCGCGCGATTATTAAATATTCCTATATTTAAAGTGCTGAGTTATGTTGCATTGAAGAAGAATAAGTTAGTGTGAAAAAAACTTGTTTTCAAGTAATTAGGCACTTTAATTATAAGTTCTAATAATTGAGCTATCACAATATACCAGAAAATGTCTAGTAATGTTTCACTGTCCACCAACATTATGAAACCTATGCAAATAAATATTTGTTTATCTTGAATTGCTTATTCCTTAGTATTAAATAAGACTTTGTCCAATCCTAACACCTTTCGAAACCCTAGAAAACCTCAAAAGTTTCCTCAAATGTCTCAACATTTTTTGAAAGCTCATTAAATCGTGTAAATCTCTCCGAAACCCCGTAAAATCCCTTAAAATAATTTCAGCTACTTTCAGAAGCTTCAGAGCAATTTTTAATCCATCATAATCAGTTACAAAGTTTTGAAAGTCCGTGAAATCCTGGATATATTTGTAAATTGATTTGAAAGGTTTCATAGGTCTTAAAACCTGTTAAAATTATAGGAAACACTTAAAGGAACTATTGTAATGTCTTAACATGTTTGGCAGTCTCTAGGGATCCTCTGAAATTGCTTAAAATGCTTAGAAATCACTTGAAAAATCCTGTAAAACCGTTCGAAATCTTCAGAAATAACTTGATATCTTGCGAAATCCCATTAAATCTTTTTAAACGATTTGAAGCCTTCAGAAGTTTTGTGATATTCCGTGAAATATTTTCAAACCCAGAAAAAACGTTCACAAAATGGTTCAAATATCTCCAAATCACTTAAAGCCTTTTAAACTTAGTTGAAATTCATACAAATCCCAGAAAGTCGTGTAAATCCTTAAAATTCTTTCATGGGGTAAATAATCCTCCGCACGTCGACACTACACTAACTCAGAGCTAATGGAAAATTGCAAATGTTCACTTGCAAATAAAAAGAATAATTTCAAAATAATAAGGTTTATTAGAATATTTATTTCTATCTTTGCTTCATTTTCCCGGAGGACCATGGAGCTAAGGCAAGTAGAACGGCTGCTCGGTATTTAATGTCTATTATTAATAATCAAATCATTTATTTATTACAAATTCACAAAGTTGAATCAAAACATCGAATTTTCATTAGTTGAGTTGAAACCAGAAAAAAAGCTTTATTTATTGTATTAAAATCAAAGGCCCCTTAAATTAATTGAGTCTCATTGTTTTGATTGATGTTGGGGAAGTTCATCAGCTTCCGAAAATGTTCATTTCAAAACCTGGTTGAGCTCCCCGGCTGTACGGCCGATGGGTCTTAGAGCAAAAGAGAGAAGGGTGGAGGAAGAGAGGAAAAGCGGTGAAAGGTGGGAAGAAGTGCGTATTGGTGAGAGAAAGACAGACGCTGGCGTACGTTTACGTGAACACGGCTTTGGCACGTGTTCGCAGGCTGTCGACAATCAGCCAAGTTTTCGTATGGAAGCTTGAGTGAAAGATCACGTAGGAAATTGCTTGCATTTCCGGGGTTCTCAATTTGTTCGTTTGACATATAGCGAATCGTAAATAATAATCATAATCAAATCAATATCGAATAGTAGGAGTCCAGCTGAGATAGGTTGCCTCCCATAAAAGTAAAATTTTTTTAAACCTGAGTAAAATATTTTGCAAATTAAAGAAAAACTACGTATCTTCAATAATGTTGAAAATGATTGTTAGAATATAAAAAGCGGTGCTTCAATTCCACTAAGAAACCAGGTCAGAAGAGTCGATACAAAAATGTCAATTTTCTTCACGCGTCGAAGGAAATGTGTATTTGAAATGTTCTAATTTGAAAAGTGGAATTTTTTAAGGATAATTGAAAAAAAATAGAGCCTGCTAGGATAGTAATTGGTGATATTCAGAGACGTTCATTTACGCAGATAATAAATAAATTATAGACGCACCAGAGCCACCTCTAAAGGAAGACGTATTTTATGCGGACTACTTTCGAAGTTTGTAAATGTCCTACGGTGTCTGAGGGAAATTTTACAATTTATAATTATTTAGCATTTAGTAAAATTATTGTACTTATAAGTTTCCTGACTAATGTTCAAGCCCTCTTGTTTGGGCTGATTTTTGTTAATGAATAAATTGTTGAAATATTAAAAAATCGTTTCTTAAATTATATTAAAACATCATTAGACAATAATCAAAGAGAAAAGTCTACTTCAATCATGAAAGTTGCGCGCGAATAAAAAAGAAAAGTTCTGAACATGGACGAAGTACAAGATGAAGTGCAGATCACTGACCATAATATCGAGTCTCGAAGGAGAGGAAAAATAGAAAAATTTGAAAAGTAAATAAGAGCGAATTTCAAGATTATTAGTGGAATTTAAGAGGATGGAGGCACTGGTTTCTTCTCTAAAATTTTGAAGGAAGGTATGGTGGGAGAAAATTAGGAGAAAGGACCAGAAGGTGCAGGATGGGACTGCAATATGTCGGTAGGGCAATAACAATTAGGACCTACTCTAGGAACTTAGGCTGTACTAAGGTTGACCGTTTTCTTGAGTTCATAGAAGAGCATGCTCGAAGTCAAAAGCAAAAGATTAGGAAGAGACTTAATCATAGACGCATGAATAAATTTAAAGCGAAATGTTGCCTTTTTGGTTGAGACAATTCCCAACAGTTTAAGCAATATTCTTGTACGAGAGGTGAAACTTCTTGTGATGAAGCAGTCAAAAAACTTCCAATTAGAAAATGAGCTGAAGTGAAAGGCAGGTTATCGTTTAGATCGGATGACAATGGGGTGAGTGGACGCAAACTGAAGATTGCCTCAATCTCAACGACATATGTATGTAATTGTTCATACGTGAGCAATGTGTTTCGAGCTACTCAAACAAAATAGTGTGTGAAGGTTTTTACCGCAGCCTCCCTAAAGCTTGCAAAGTGAGGAGCTATCAACGGTGTGAAACACCAATTAATCCCCTCAGAAAACAAAAATTGTTGAACTTTTTCGCTTTTTATTATATCCGTTACCTGCTGCGACATTTTTTAAAATTCATTGTTCGCTTCAAGAACTTTCGTAGCATTATCCGAATTCATTGATTCTGCAGTTCCTTGACGATCAAAGAACTGTTTTGAGGAGGCGAGGAACGTGTCTGTCGTTAAATCATTTGCGAGTTCCAAATGAACTGCCTTTGTAGGAAAGCACACGAAAACCAAAACGTATGTTTTTATTTTTGTTTTATTTGG
>JAABKJ010008455.1:0-11446 GCA_011634705.1 Andricus grossulariae | reverse complement strand
TTAGGGTCGATAATTTTTATTTGTTTTGTGTTCTACAATTAATTTAAAAACAAAACAAAAAATTGAGATATTTATTTGCAAGTAAATTAAAATTAGACTTATTTTATTTTTTATATATAAATGTTTCGTCCCGGAAGGCTTCCTGCTCTTCGGGCCTCTTTTTTAAATTGGTCAGCGACTGTGCGGAGGAGAATATACCGGGACGTGCTGGGAGTTTCCGAAACTGCGCAAATGGAAATAACTGTCTACAGCCGACGGGGAATAAACGGCGTAAGGGAATAAGGGAGTTGGGGAATATGTGAGACTCTACTGTATATGTATTTTTTTAAAGATTTCTGGGAAAATTTAAAATGATTTTTTATTTCGGAAAAGTACATAACTTTAAGAAAATGTTTAAAAGTATTTCCAAACATTTCAAAAGATTTACGAAATTGGAAAAAAATTTGGAAGCTTTTGGAGGAATTTTTTTGTAGGATTTTACAAAGATTTTAAGAAAAATGGGAATCATTCTAAAAGATATTTAAGAGTTCTAAAAATTTTTTTAAAATAATTTAAAAAGATTTCAAATAATTTAAAAGAAAATTGATACTTTTGATTATTTGGAAAATAAATTTTGACTTTTTTTTTCTTGAAAATTTAGATAATTTTAAGAGATGCATAGCGTGCCTGAACGGAAGCTAAACAAAACTTTTATGAACGTCTCAAATCCTTGCAGGATCCCTGAGCAGAACATAAATTTGAAAAATTCAAAAAAACAAACGAAAATAAAAATTTCAAGCCAAAAAACGTACGATATGAAAAAAGTAGAGAAAAGAAAAACGTTCTCTTTTGTAAGCCCAACAAGATTATCTAAACAAATTTTTGCATTTTCTTCGAAAATCGTAAAATTAAAATTTTTCGAATTACTGTTCTGGTCTTAACCATCATAAAAAATAATAAGAAATTCTATTTCACGGTCAAACTATGCAAGATACGAAAAAATATGAATGAAAAAAAATTATGCTACCGAAGAAGATCTACGAGTTTGTTAATAACCACTTTTTCAGACCAAGTGTAGGTTAAGTTTCATTCATAAACAATATTGAAAATACAAAATTCGGACGCACAAGTTAGAAAAAGAAGATGAATTTACAATGATTGCAGACCCAAAAAGATTGAAAAATTTGTAATTGATCATTTTTATAGGACACGTGGTTTTTGTTTTAATCGTAAAAAATAACATTGAAACTGAAAAAATAAAAATTTTGGAAACATCACACAACTTACACAAAAATGGACAAAAGTTGTTAATCTGAAAAAGTGCTACAAATTCGTTTTCAATCATTTTTCAATGGCATGCGTGTTTTTGGTTTTAATCGTTAGAGATAACATTTATAATAAAAAATCATTTTTTTTCAAATCACGAAAGGTTCGAGAAAAATGAGTAGACAAAAATTATTAACCCAAAGAGATCTACAAATTTGTTATTATTAATTTTTATTCGGATGCGTAGTTTTTGTTTGATTCGTAAAAAATAACATTAAAATTTTTAAACTGAAATTTTTGTGCAAATGACATAAGCTGCAAGACAATGAAAATACATCTGCTTCAATAACAATGCATGTTATGAATTATAATGATTTAAATTTACTGAAATTATACATTTTTCAGGATAGCTGAAAATAAAAGTTAGTGCAAAATAAGGAACAAATATCGAAGTAATCATGAAAAATCGAGTGCAGAGCACGAGACACTTGATGAGAATGTGTTAGGTGAAGCCGCAGGAGCTTTAACAAAAGAGAATTTACAATCACCAAATGATAGCAGTTAACGTTTTACCATTTAACTTTTGAAAGTATGTGCACAAGGTATGTGCACGGGACGAGAATATGTCCAAACCAGTTGAGTTTGGCGAACAAAAAAAACTGATTTTGTAACTAAATAGCTGAATCCTTAACCAAAGAGAAGAAATTTTGATGAAAAGATATAAGTTTTACAACAAAATAGATGAATTAAAAGAAAAATACATGTTTTAAACAGTTGAATTTTCACTTTATAGAGGACGAGTTCCGAACCAAAAATAGAATAGTGAAATGTTCAGGTAACAAAATAATTTTTTACACACAAAAAATGAAATTTCAACAAATAGGTGAAATTTTGAAACATAATGTTTGAATTTTGCGAAAATGAATTTTGAAAAAAGTATTGAACTTTCAACCAATTATTTGAATTTGCAACCAGGAAAGGTGACTTTGTAATCAAATAGTCAAATTTTGAACAAAAATATAAATCAAACAAAAATGAATTTCCAACCAGCCTGAGCCTGATCATTAAATATTTGAATAATTCGTTTAAACAATTTTCTTTTTTTGCAATTTTCTTTTAGAATAGACTTAGAAAGTCGCAGTTTAAAAAAAATTGTCTACTTTTTGTCAAATTTTCAATTAGAGTGAGGTAATACTTAATTAATGTTAAAAACAATTATTGACTAAACAAATTATTATTGCAGTTTTTTCTGAAATATTTCTACTTTTTTCTACTTTTCTCTTGAAGTGTATTAATATTATATTGAATTCATCACAAATAATTGTTTAAATGAATTCTTATTGTTTACAGTTATCTTCTTCTATATTAATGCTAGATGGTTGCGCTTTCTTTCTGTATTTTTAAACTTCTTGGCCACTTTTTAATGAGTGGGCAGTTATCATTGATTTGAGTTAAAAAAATAGTTATAAAAAACTTCATCATTATTGTTAATAATATTATCTTTGCATGTTGGTTTGAGAGTTGCGGCTTTTTTTTAAATTTTGAACTTTTCGTCTATTTTTCACTTGGAGTCACTTAATAATAATTTAAATTCGGCAAAATTATTGTTTAAATAAATTATTATTGTATGTAAATATCCTCTCTTAGATAAGTGCTAGAAAGTTGCAGCTTTTTCTAAAATATTTAAATTTTTATGTTCCTTTCTAGATTAATATTCAACTCAAAAAATAATTTTTTAACAAAGAAGAATTATTTTCTAAAAATGGAAAAGTTAAATATATATCCAGAAGAGATAAGTCTTCCACCAAAAAAATAATTTTCTAAATAAATAAAGCGATTTTCAAACACTGTTTTAAAGATAATATTATTTGAAATAATAAAAATAAATTTGCTCATTTGTGATATTTCCTAATTGAATAGTGGAAAGCAACAAACTTCTTGATAAAAAAAAAATAGGTTCACTTACGACTGTATCTAATAATTAAAAAAAGGTTTTAAGAATTGAAAATGTAAGAAAAAGAAATGTTGCATAAAATAACGCGATAGTGTTACATCCTCAACTTGATTTAAACAACGAGAAGGTCATATTGTGACATTGTAAACGTGACGCTGTCTGCCTCAATTTAAAAACACAGCCTCCTGATTGTTTGAACAAAGTTAAGAAACATTAAAATTTAAAAAAATCTAAAAATGACAAGGAGATCAATGAGCTGTCAATGAATTATACAGATTCAGGGTTTTTATGCTCTACTTTTTCTAATTTTCCATAGAAAAATGCAATTATTTAGCAAACATTTGTGAAAATCAATAACTTGATAAGGAACTAACAATCAACTCAAAGTGGAATTTTTATACAGTGGGTACCAGGTTACCCAAAGTGTGTCTACGGTCCGTTCTATTTCTCATGCTGACTAACTCTGTACTTTCACCTCCCTTTATGTTGCAGAGCGCCCATTTACAAAACAGTTTCTTGCTTCCCGAGCGATCGCGTTGGATTTTCTTCTCTTCTTCTGTTTTGATTTTATCTTTACTACCCACTGACTAGAAGTTTTAATTTCCTCTTTCTGTGTCTGTTTTAGATGGAAGTCTATTTCTCTCCTCATCGCTAAGGTCTGTGAAGTTCAACTTTCCGTTACACGCTTTTTTCACTTCTTGGGCAGCTGGTTGGATTTCATCATTTCACCACGCATCACCAGATATTCTTCCTACAGCCGCGTTATCACACACTTCATTCGCACTCCTAACCATGACATCCTGCATCATAGACGATGCGTCCTCTATATCTTTATTGCTTATAAGCTCTTCCAGGGTTGCCCTATCTATGCCGTTCATTTATCTTACTCTGAAAATCGATTCGCACTTTCGATTTCTATAGATTCACAATTTTGATTTACGTTTGTTTCGATTTTTGGTTCACTTTATTCTCCATCCCTGACCCTGGAGAATAGAAGGAAATGTTCAGTATTGCATTCAGAATCACTCATGACTCTTTTATCTCTTACTAGCTCTCTTAGTCTTCCATCTGTATCGACGAAGTCAATTATCCTGTGGCTACCTCCACCACACCCAACATCCTTTCTTCACCCTGACATTGGACGCCAACTCATCCATTCATATCTCTTAGTAGAATGATTCTTTTAGCATGGTAGCAAGTTTTTATTGTATTATATACTATAAAGTGTCTCAGAAGGCGTTATTTTACCTCGCTCAGATCACCACCAAATGGGACGTCGCACGCTATGATAAATCATCTTCTGACTCCTACTTTCATTCTAACCCCCAACATTCTAAGAGATACAAATCCTTGATCTCTAAAATGCTGCCTTGCTCTTTTATTCATAATCGAACCAACTCCTGGACTACCATGAGATATACTATCAACTCTTGACCATAATTAGAGTCCGCTTTCCAATACCCCATTTTTTTCCTTCTAATGTCGCATTCCGTTTTCTTTGTTTCAGGTGCATGTAAAATATCTAGCTTTCTTACGTTCATAGTTTCTCGTAATTTTCTTACCTTAAGATCATTCACCCATCTAGCATTCCAAACACTCAGTCTTCATTCAGCGCCTAAAACTTCACCTTTGCCGCGTCAATGACTCTCTTTAATCAATGTTTCAGTCCATTTCAAGGCTATTTTATTTTTTGTATTATTAATTGTTTGATGTGTACGCCAAACTACCACCCTTATAGGATAAATGTATTTTGCGAGCCAAAATCATGTCCAAATCAAATAGATAGGCGTCGTAGGATGGAAAGTCAAATTATAACGACAGTCCCACCAATCCTCGGTCAATGGAGGAAGAGTGTAGGAACCCAGAGTCATAGTTGGTTTGTGTTGTATACTGAGAGGGTCACCAGCCTTCAGCAGTCTACTATCAGATAGGAGATTTGAAGTTTTTAACTTTTACCATTATATTTCACCACGAAATTCAATATTTATTGATATGGTTTACAAATCATGAGCAAGAAAGAAACTGATATGTAGAAAAAACACTTGACAAGTGTCAGATTACATTTTCTCCCGTTTTATAAGTCGAACGATTTAAACTCATAAAACATGCATAATTCTATAAATATTCTTCATAATTATTATAAAAACTCATTAGTTACACATTTATAAAGTAACCATTCGGTAGGTTTTACAATCGTTCTTGAAAATATGCGTCTAGTAGACGTTATGCGTTAGCTGCCGAGATCGGTTGAAATTCATAGATGTTTGGGAAATTTTTTGTAAAACCTTCTACAATTGTTCAGAATCTCTCGGAATTATTTGAAATCGATTCAATTTTTTTTTCAATAGCCCGAAATCCTGTAGCATTCATTTTAATCTCTTAAATTGCTCTAACATTCGATGAAATTCATGAAACTTTCTTGAACTATTCAAAAATACGACTGAAACGTTGACATTCTTTCAAAAATTGAGGAATATGTATCTTCTAAAATCATTAAAAATTTTTTTAAATCTCAAGAAGTCTTGAAAATCGGATTTTGGAAAATCCAATCAGGTTTTCATCTACAATTATATGCTCTACCAGCAGCATCAATCGCATATTACGCGCTTGTATATATGTTCTTCAGTTGAGGGAGGAAACGATTTTCAATAGAAAATAAACATTCTGGATAACTATTCACTCGTTGAAAGTTTCAAAATACTTAAATTTGAGCTGAAATTGAATTAAAACTTTCACAGTTCTGAAATATATTTATTGTCACTAAAACTTTGAAATTTTACGAAAATCTTTTTATGGCCTCAGACTTTTCATAGATTTTTTTAATACCATTCAGGAAAAAAAAAATTTTTTTTCAATGATTATAATTATTCTTAAAATTTTTTAAAATTCTGCACTATCAGAACATTGCCTTAAAATCTTCCAAACCCTTCTTTTTGGTAACTTTGGAAATTTTTTTATCATTCAGATAATACCCGTCTGTTCAATTATATAGTTTACCTGAAAAAGCAGAAGAAACATTCTAATTGCTTAACAAATTTATTTTATTTTACTGATTTTATCGCGCTTTTTATAGCTATGGACGAAGAAAATTATTCTTCCTTAAATTTCTTCACAGATTCAACTGGTATGAGTTATCTATTCGTTTTGCTGTAACACCCTTATTTTTGAATGCACTTTGCATTATTATTTTCTCGATGAGATTAAAAATAAGGTAAGAACGCATTCGAATTGATATGAAATATCTTTTGACCATTAAATTAAAAATTGAATGATGCCAACTTTCTTTTATTTGAGTCCATATACGCACTTCTTATTTTATACATCTTATGCATATGATTCCAGAACAAGAACATATGAAAAACTAAGTGGAAATATTGTTTCAGGTGATTGGATGAATTCACAAAATAAAATTGACAGCTCTTTGAAATCATCACGTCCGTCTCGAAAATTACAAGCTTAATCCATACGATAACTCTTATCATGATTACAATTACTGTAAAATTGAGCGATACACCCCATTGTTTGGCACTGTTATATATATATATATTTGTTGTCCGGGAAATCGCCTGGTAAATCTTCGTATGTACTTTCATGGTGATGTTCATTCACGGGGTACACTTCAAAATCGACCCCTGAATAAACTTGGTAAGTTTGTTGATTTATTTGTATTTTCATCCAACATTGCATTGGATTATAAAGACTTGGATTATGATGACAAAATAGAGGTACCTCCCTGAGAGCTGAAACATAATGATAGTTCTGTCTCGTTCGTATGAAACAGAAATAGTCTCAAAACTGTTCATTAGGCTTCATGAACCAAGGTAAATATATACTGCTCTTGGGTTCGATCCATCCATGATAATGAGAGCCGCCCTGCATTGTCACGTGAATAGTGTCAAGATCCAACTCGGGAAACCCTCTCATGCCACCTGCACCTAATTTTCGAAGAAAAAATTGACATTAATCCATGAAGATTTTGTAGAGTATTGACTTCAACTTTATGAGATTTTGAAGAATAAAAGTTCAGCAAAGAATGTACTATGCATTCACGAAACGGAAACTGTCTTTTCCGGAGTATAGAAGACCGCCGAGAGATAGAACAGATCATTTTTTTAATTGAGTACAAGGTTTAGGTTTGTCCCTTTACTTTTCTTCGAATGACTGAAGTCAAGTGGGACTGACGTTATAATTAGACTTACCACTGTGCGACGAATTGGCTCATTATTTTGGACGTGATTTTTAGTTACAAAATAAATTTTCCACGTTGAGTTATTTGTCGGGTAGATATTTGTAACAATGAATGATGCAAACGAAGAAATAGGCTCGGGTTAGAGTAAAAATTTGGTTGACGAACAGCATGCCCCCGGAAAAATTTCAGGCCATGAATGGAGAGTGGGTGTTTCTAATGCAAGAGCTGTAAATGACTTTAAGGAAAGATAGTCGCGAGAAACAATTCATGTGAGAAATCTAAATATTATATATGCACCTAAAAAAAAGAAAAAGGGATCCGACAGAAAAGTGATGAGTAACGGAGTACCAGGAGTAGATAGTTAATCACATGGTAGGCAAGAAGTTGGTCTGATTATGAATAAGAGAGCAGAACGGCATTTCAAGGAATGTAAATGTGTATTTTTCAAATTATTGTGGGTTAGAATAACAGTGGAAATCGGAAGAAAGTTTATTATAGCAGCAGAAGGTTTTTCCGCATGTAATTTAAAAAGAAACTGTTTGAAAAAAATGAAAAAAAAAACGACATTAGATTCGCATTTCACACGAACAGCTGTACTTCAGAATAGACATTTTCCATCACATAAATACATTGTTGATATGTTAATGAGTAGTTGTCATCATGCATACGTTTATACATATACTACTCCGTTGAAGAACAGAAAAACGTTGAGCAGTAAACTATTTTTGTGGATCGAACGTTATTCATGCCAAGGTTTAAAGTTTCACATGGATTTAGAATCATTCAAAGTTAGAAAAATACCATTCGATATTTTTTGGGGTATCGAGGTATTTAGGCGATTAAAATATCCTCAAGCGTGGCGAAAGTTGTCATCCATGAAAATATAAAAAATACGAAAATAAGAATTTCCTCATCAACATATTGCTAACGCGATAAATAGAGGCGATTATTGATCGAATTAAAATTATTTGTTTGTAAGCCTCTTAATAATATTTTTAAAGATATTTTATAAAACTATAAATCTTACTCGGGCTGTTTTGAAAAAGGCTGAAAAATATCAATTTTGGTTTTTCGACAGGAAAATATATTGCAATCTATGCTATATGTGTTTTTATTATAGTTGGAAAATAATTGAAGGCTTTTTTATTGCGCTAATAGCACTGGCCAGTTCTTTAAATGCGTTTTTATAAAAAATCGTTTTTCTGAAGTTGCAACTTCAGTATGACCTCGTGCCTCAGTTTTTAACATACACGTTCCTTTCTGGGCCTAAAATGTTGAAAATTTATTCTACTATATGTTTTCATAATAAGTACTTCTAAACTGGAAAAGTGGGCGCTTTTATTTTGGTGCGTCACATAGTTACGTTGAAATCAATGGTCAACTAGAATAATTAAAAAAAAAACAGTATTTTATCTTTAACTTAGACTCTTTTTTCCGAACGGAGTGCATTGGAGCAGACTTTTGAAACTCACATATTTAATTTATTATCTGAAATAAAATCTTCAGAAATATTATCACCCCTAAGTCGAATAAGGATGAACTTAATAGGATCATTGACAATCCGGCATCAAAGTCATGGTTTTAAATAATTTTTCAGAGTTTACGTACATTCAGTTTGAAATTGTTTTGGTTTGGGGATTCCAATTTCAAATTGCACAATGTGAAGCATGTTTCTGATTTGGTAGAATGTTAGGCAATGTCATGTATTGAGAAATATTCCGAGTATAACCCGTCAAGTATAGTGCTAGGTATAATATTATGGAATTTACCATGATTCTGAACTTGGATAAGGAAACTTCCGTAATACTAGGCAGTTGGTATATACTACAGAAAATTTGAGCCTCGTCAGATATAACGTTGAAAAACAAAATTTAATGTTAAAGCTGGACAATTTGGAAGCTAACAATTCTACTGAAAAGCTCTTAAGTGCACATGTTTGAGATCATTTATATCATACTCATCATAGATATACATTAATTTCAATATTATGTTATGCTTATGTTGAAGATGCAGGAAGAAATCCACTAACGCAAGGAGTATAACTTCAGTATGAATCTTCATTCTCTTTCAGTAGACACAATGATCGAGAACAGAAACGGACCTTTCAAAGAATTACATATACACTGGCACGATACACGACTGCTATATATACTAACATTCACGACTTCTACCAAATAACATCTTATCAGGAAAATCCTTGAGTAGAGATCTCTTTTTGTTAATCCAACCTTATCTTTGACCAGGCTTACACTCTTTACATTAATTTAAAATTATTCACACTACGCCGAAATAAGGTATAGAAAAATTGATATCACCGATAAGACCGCGATTGCGAAACATTTTCGTAATTCTTGAAACAATGAAACAGTATCGAGAAACCTAAGCTTAGAAGAGACTTAAAAGAGACTTAAAAGCTGAATTTTTTTTTCTGCTGAATCTACGTACATATACAAATTAAACATTTTTAAATCGACTATAATGAAGTGCGATGGTCTGTCATTATGTTAGACATATTAGGAAATTTGTACCTGACCTTGAGATTATTTAAAACTATCTCAAATAATATAAAAAGCGCTGAAATTCAAATTCAAATTAAATTTGTTTACATTCTCATCATTTATGATTGAGAAAGTATTGAGAACATCTTAATTTAACCCCTCAGTTTTTTAATGGATCTCCACGTTTGAACACCCCCTGAAGCCGAAAATAAAGTTTTGGGAATGGCGTCCGTGCGTTTATTTGTCTGTATATATGTCCGTAAGAACGATAACTCTAAAAAAATCAAACAAATCAAACCGAGCTTTGGCACGCTTTTCTTGTTTCCTAAAAGAACGAACGACTTCGTTAACCAGAATTCCTTTACCAACGTTTTTATTCATCAAAATGTTATGCAAAAATAAAATATTCATAAATAATGACAAAAACTCGCAAAACCCATTTTTTCACTAATGGGGTTTTTTGGGAACCTATAAAACAGACTCATGGGAATGATATTCAAAATTGGAGTTTTTTTGTTGATTCGAACAAATTTTCGGGTGATATATATATTGCCCTTATTTTCCATAGATAATTGAAATTATTTGGCCAACTTTGCAAAAATTATTTTCCGTGAATAAGCATCAGCTTAAATACGCATGCGATTGAGTACGTGAATGCTTTTATTTTAATTTAGAACCTTTTTTTCTTATGAAAATGATACTTTGAGGTCTCTCTAATTTAAATCTCACTTTTCAGTCACCAAAGATAAGCCGAGAATTAACTTCCTACTTGAATTAAAAAATCCTTGAAAAAATTCGTTTGTTAGACGTGATTGAGGAGCTTAAGATTTCCTGAAAAGTAAAAAGAAAAATAGTTACCCGTGAAAATATGAAAATTATTCAACATTCATTGTAGTATTTTAAATTGCTTTAAAATACCTTCATATTCATCAAAATTTACTAAAATATGTTCAAATCACTTGAAATAATCACAATTAATTGAAATATTCAAAAATACAATGAAAACGTTAAAAAAAGTTCAAAATATAAAAAAAAAAGATATTTTCGGAAATCTTCTCAAATTTGTTAAAATCTTATGAAATCTCCAAAATCAGATTTTCGAGAAACCAATCAGGTTTTATGGTTTTTTGACTGACAAACTATCGTTAATTTTTAACATCAGAAGATTGTAATTGAATTCAAGAATCAAAAATTATAACATAAGAGCAACTTCTTAATCTGGCAAATCATTATTTTTACCCTTATTGTAATTAATATGAGTGAAAAAAAGAATTTTTATGTTGATCTGAAATACCTTTTGTCCATTCAATTCAAAATCGAATAATGCCGACATGTTATTTTGGCCCATATACCCAATTTTTATTTTCATATCTTAGCCATGATTACAGAACAAGAACATATCAAAAACTACGTAAAAATATTGTTTCATGTAATTTGAAGAATTCACAAAATAAAATTTACAGCTCTTTGAAATCATCACGTGCGTCCTAAAAATTACAAGTCTAATTCATCCCATATCACTCATCAGGATTACAACTACTGTAACACTGACCTATACAC
>JAABKJ010008454.1:0-11446 GCA_011634705.1 Andricus grossulariae | reverse complement strand
GCCCTCGTACTCTTTTCACAATTCAACATCCTATATGACATCCCATATTACATTTCCTCAGTCTCCATTTGCGATCCAAAATCCCCTTGTCTATCCCATAAGACTCTTTTTACGATACTCTCTTCATACTCTTTTCACACTCTAAAATCCCGTTTTATACCACTTCAGACTCTTTTGAAGATTCAAAATCATTTTCCATAGCATCAGGCTCCTTTTACCAATCCTCTTTCCTTTCCCCTCAGACTCCTTTTACATTCCGGAATATCCTTTTATATACCATCGGACTCATTCTGGAATCAAAAATCGCCGTTTCTATCTGCTCACACATCCTTTACGATCAAAATCTCTTTTTCCGTCCCATCAGACTTCTTCTACATCCAAAAAGTCCTTTCCTATCTTCTCAGATTCATTTTGCAATCAAAAATCCTCTCTTCTATCCCCTCGGACTCTTTTTAGAATCCAAGATCCTATTTTCTATATCCTTAGACTCTTCTCACAATAAAACAATCTCCTTTTCCATCCTCTAAGGCTTCTTTTACAATACAAAGTTCCTTTTTCCATCTGTCCAAACTCCATTTACGATCCTAAATCTTCATTTATATGCCCATAAACTTATTTCGTAACACAAAATCGCTTTTTACATTCCGCCAGATTGGTTTTACGTTCATAAATTGTTTTTCTATCGCGATAGACTCATTTCACAATCCAAAGTCCCATTTATCATCCCCTTTGCAGGCCTCACAGTCCCTATGGGATAAAATATAGGGGCCCAAGGGTATTTTTTGTCACGCTTTTTCACAATTAAAACTCCCCTTTCCCATCACGTGAAACACTTCCTACAATTCAAAATCCTCTGTTCTTTCCCCTCAGACTCCTTATGAAATCGAAAATCCTCTTTTTATCCCCTCAGATTCCGTTCATAATACAAAATCTTCTTTCCCAACAGTTTAGACTCACTTTCCAATCAAAAATCCTCCTTTCCATGCCCTCGTATTTTTTTTACAATTCAAAATCCTACTTCGTACACCATCAACCTTTTTTTACAATACAAAATCTTCTCTTCCGTTTCCTCAGACTTATTTTACAATCCAAAATCTCATATTACCTTTCCCCAGACTCCACTTCCGATCCAAAATCCCCTTGTCTATCCCATAAGACTGTTTTTATAATACAAGGTCCCCTTTTCCATCTCGTCAGACTCTTTCTACAATACAAAATCCTCTGTCCTTTCCCCTTAGACTCCTTTTAAAATCGACCATCCTCTTTTTGTACCCTCAGACTCCTTTCACCATACAACATCCTCTTTGATAGCTGTTTCGACTCAGTTTGCAATTAAAAATCGTCTATTCTATGCCCTCGTACTCTTTTCACAATTCAACATCCTATATGACATCCCATATTACATTTCCTCATACTCCATTTTCGTTCCAAAATCCCCTTTTCCATCTGGTCAGACTCTTTGTACAATCCAAAATCCTCTGTTCTTTTCCCTCAGTTTCCTTTTAAAATCAAAAATCCTCTTTTTATCTGCTCAGACTCCATTCATAATACGAAATCCTCCTCCTTACCTGTTTACACTCATTTTGCAATCAAAAATCCTCTCTTCTATGCCCTCATACTCATTTCACAATTCAACATCCTATATTACATCCCATATTACGTTTCCTCAGACTCCATTTCCGATCCAAAATCCCCTTTACTATACCATTAGACTCTTTTTAAAATGCAAGGTTCCCTTTTCCATCTCGTCAGACTCTTCGTATAATCCAAAATCCTCTGTTCTTTCCCCTCAGACTCCTTTTGAAATTGAAAATTCTCTTTTTATCTGCTCAGACTTCATTCATAATACAAAATCCTCCTTCTTACCTGTTTAGACTCATTCTGCAATCAAAAATCCTCTCTCATATCACGTCCTACTCTTTTCACAATTTCACGTCCTATATTACATCCCATATTACATTTCCTCAGACTCTATTTCCGATCCAAAATCCCCTTGTCTATCCCATAAGACTCTTTTTACGATACAAGGTCCAGTTTTACATTTCGTCAGACTCTTTTTACAATCCAAAATCCTCTTTCCTTTCCCGTCAGACTCCTTTCACATTTCAAAATATCCTCATATATGCCATCGGACTCATTCTGGAGTCAAAAATCGCCGTTTCTATCTCCTCACACTTCTTTCACGATTAAAATCTCTTTTTCCATCCATTCAGACTTCTTTTACCATCAAAAATTACCTCTCCTAACCGCTCAAACTCATTTTGCAATCACAAATCCTCTCTTTCATCCCCTCGGTCTCTTTTTACAATCCGAAATCCTATTTTCTATATCCTTAGACTCTTTTCACAATAAAACAATCCCCTTTTCCATCCGCTCAGGCTCCTTTTACAATATAAAGTTCCCTATCCTATCTATCCAAACCCCATTTACGATACGGAATCCTCATTTATATGCCCATAAACTTATTTCGTAACACAAAATCGCTTTTTATATTCCGCCAGACTCTTTTTACGTTCAGAAATTCTTTTTCTATCACGCTAGAGTCCATTCACAATCCAAAGTCCCCTTGCTCATCTCTCCATACTCTTTTCACAATTCAAAATCCCGTTTTATACCACTTTAGACAATTTTTACAAATTTTACAATTCAAAATCCCGTCATCAGCCCGCTCGTCCTCCCTTCACAATCACACTTTTTTGTATTCCAACATTTGCTTTTTCATCGCGCAGACTCCTCGCAGACTAATTTTTAATTCCAAAATTACTTTTTGTATCCTCTCAGACTGTCTTACAATTAAAAATCCCCTTTTCCGTCTCTTCAGACTTTTATATGATCTAAAATCCTTTTTATATTATCTCAGACTATTTTCACAATACAAAATCTTTTTTGCCCCTCATACTCTGTTCACAATGCGATATTGTCTTTTCTATCCCCTCAGAGCCCTTTTACAACCAAAGATTCTTTTTCTATTCTCTATCACTTCTTTCTCAATCAAAAATTCCCTTTTATGAAAACTTAAGACTCATTTTGTAATCAAAAATTCCCTTTTATAACTTTTCAGGCACCTTTTACGTTCCAAACTCCTGTTTTCTATTCCCTCAGAGTCCTTCTACAATTTCAAATACTTTTTTCTATTCCCTTGGACTTTTTTTATAATCCAGAATCCCCTTTTATATCCCCTCAAACTCCTTTTACGATCAGAAATCTCTTTTTCTGTTCCCTCAAATTCTTTTGCAATCAAAATTTCCCTTTTTTATCCCCTAAGTTCCTTTTTAGAATTTAAAAACCCCTCTCCAAAATTCGACTGTTTTGTTAAAAATTCATCCTTTTGGATTGAAATATGTTTCAACTGTTACAAGATTAAGGTTTTGTTCTTTAAATAATAATAATCAGTGAAAATAAAGAATTGGTCAGGGAAAAATCAGGGAATTTTGAAAATTAAATTTTGCGGCCACTCTGCTTTTACATCCATCGGTGCCGCTAAAATGCTGTTAGCAGTCTGCAACTTCTCTTCAAGATACACAATTCATGAGACCTCAAATTGCGATCGGAACTGGGTTAATCATTTTATTCCACACTCGACAGAAATGGCCACCTTTCGCCACTGAAAATAGGGACGAAAGTAGCATATATTTTTCGTAACCCGTATTTGTGGGGCGAAAGTAAAATTAGCGGGGCGGAAGTTAAATTTGCGGGGTGAAAGTAGAATTTGCGGGGCGAAAGTAAAATTTGCGGGGCGAATGTAAAATTTGCGGAGCGAAAGTGAAAGTAGTGGGGCGAAAGTAAAATTAGCGGGACAAAAGTGAAATTAGCGGGCGAGAGTGAAATTAGCAGGGCGAAATTAAAATTTGCAGTGCAAAAGTAAAATTTGCGCGGCGAAAGTAAAATTGGTGGGGCGAAAGTTAAATTAGCGCGGCGAAAGTAAAATTAGCGGGGCGAAAGTTAAATTTGCGGGATGAAAGTAAAATTCGCGGGCGAATGTAAAATTAGCGGGGCGAAAGTAAAATTTGCGGTGCGAAAGTGAAAGTAGTGGGGCGAAAGTAAAGTGCGCGGGGCGAAAGTAAAATTTGCGGTGCGAAAGTAAACTTTGTGCGGCGAAAGTGAAATCAGCGGGGCGATAGTAAAGTTAGCGGGGCGAAAGTAAAATTAGCCGGGTGAAAGTTAAATTTGCGGGGTGAAAGTGAAAAAGCTGTAGAAAATGCGTCGGACCCGCTTTTCAGGGCTAAAAGGTTTTGTTGAAAAATCGCTTTTTTATTTAAAAATTGATTTTAAATTGAAAACATTCCATTGTCCATAGAAAATTAATCGCTTTCCGTTAAAAATTCAACTATTTGTTCGAAAATGAACTTTTTTGTTTGAAATTCAACTGTTTTGTTGATTGGTTAAAAATGCAACTACATTATTGAAAATTTAATTATTTTGTTAAAAATTGATCCATGTTGTTAAAAATTCATCTTTTTTGGTCAAAAATTCAACTATTTTGTTGAAAATTCATCCTTTCTTTGGATTAAAAATAAAACTGTCTTTAAAAAAATTCGTCTTATTGGATCGAAAATTCAACTGTTTTTTTGAAAATTCGTCCCTTTCGCTTGAAAGTTCAACTACATGATATAGAAATTAGCATTGAAGTAACGAAATTTACTTGGTCAGAGAAAATTAAGTTCCTTCATGAATTTGTTCTTTTCTCGTCATTTCATTATTCCTTCATTCCTTTATTAACTTTCGTGTGAAAATTCATCTTTTTCGGGAGGCACCTAATTTTTTTGGTTTTAAATACAACTTTTTGATGGAAAAATTCTCGTTCTGGTGGAAAATTCAACTATTTCGTTGAAAAATCATCATTCTTGGTTGAAAATTAACTTTCTTTTTTAAACAGATATTTTCGGGCTTAGAAGTCAACCGTTCTCTGAATAGTTTGACCGTTCGTCTTTAAAACTCAACTTTTTAATTGAAAATTCATTTTTTGTTGTAGAAAAGCGGTCGTTTTTGGTTGAAAATTCACCTATTTTGTTGAAAATGAAATTGTATATTTTGCCTTGAAAGCTTCAGTATTTTATATTGAATTTTTTATGGTACCTATATAAAATAATTTTATTTAAAAGAATTAATTCCCCTATTTTTGTGAAAAATCACTCTATTTCCCGTGTTTTGAGAAAAATTTGAGCGATTACATTGTTAGTTTATTTGTAATGTTTGCGAAACTCTGGAATCAGGAGATAAGGAAACTTCTGGATTGTCACGCTTTTTGTAACCTCGGATCTTTGTACGTTTATCTCAATTCTAAAATTTATGAAATATAAATATTTAAACACAGTAAAAATCTTCTCTTGCTTCATAATATGTCCTGAAAAAGAATGAGACAGTGGTTTTTACATGATTCTGTGTATAAATTAGTGAGCGGTTTATTGAAAAAATCAATTCAAGAAGACAAACTTTTCTCTCGATAGAAAAATGAAGCTCGTTGTTTATTCTCTCACCGTGATATTTCTTAGTTTGATTCGTAAGTATAACATGTATTCAAAAATTTTAATTATAATTATCATTATTTCGATGGGATAAAATGCTGATTTCTCCCATTGAATAGGAATTATGAGCTATGTATTTGCATACAGATGTAACTATTGTTTAAAATGTTTACAAGTCCTTAAAACAAATATTAACCGTGTTCACGCTCATTATGAAACTGGTAGCATCTATAATAGATGCATATTATTTAATTTTAGGAAGAAATTAATTGTGAACAACAATTAAATTGTTCAAACAATTGAAAATTAGTTAAAAATTATTCATGTGCAATTATTTTTGCAAAGAATTATTTTTCAATGTGATAATTAACCCTAATATCAGATGAAATTCCCAATGAACACTTATAGGGCATTCTTAGGGGCCACATAAGAGGTTCTTAAAATATAATAACATTAAGAACTATAATATTTTCCTATTCTCTAAATCATTCTGAATAGCATCATTTAATAAAAGTTACGCTAGTATCATATTTTCGCGTTTACATCACATATTGAGATGAAGTTACTTTTTTCCCATTTTAGACATTATTTTTTAAGCAAAAGTAATACATTTTCATCATTCCAGATTAAAATGCATTTAAACTTACATGGCATTTTAAAATAATGTTTTTTT
The DNA here is from genome assembly GCA_011634705.1 of Andricus grossulariae. Taxonomy (NCBI): domain Eukaryota; kingdom Metazoa; phylum Arthropoda; class Insecta; order Hymenoptera; family Cynipidae; genus Andricus; species Andricus grossulariae. The sequence continues at coordinate 5,308 of JAABKJ010008454.1, read as the reverse complement.
TTTTTGTAAAGCAAAAAAGATTGAAAACTTTTTTCACAACATAAATATGGGCCACCCTAATATTACCGGTTTAGACGCTTTATTATGTTCGACACTCAAAAATTCATAAATCTCTATTTTCTTTTCACAGAATCAAGTTCACAGATGTGGGGGCGCAAACAAAGTGAAAAAATAAAAGTCCCAAATAGCTATGGCACAGAATGCGCTGAATGTCTTGCAGAAACCAATGGCGGTAATTGTCCAGCATGCAATGAAAAAATGAATCCTAATACGAATAACATTGTCAATCTATGCTCTGCTTGCATTGAAATTCATGATCCCAACCACCGTTACCTTCGTGATATTATCCGTCATTGCTCGGAATGCCGTCAGAATCCCAAGAATAGTGAATGCCTGGATTGCCGTAAGGCCTATGTAATCCCTCAATGCAGTAGATGCCTTGAATATTACCGAATGATGGCTCCGCCTGGTGGTCGTGGTGTATTGCATACAGCAGCCGGTCCTTCCAGCTCCGATTCAAAACCTTAAAGAAATATTTTGAATTTCGATCCTATGAAAATCGTGTATATTGTTGAAAATAAAATCATGATCCACTGAAAATATAGTTTTTATAATACTTACCTCTAACTTAGGACCTTACGCGCCCCAAAGGCATGTGTGAAGTTGCATAATGCAGTTAACGGTTCGATAATAATATTGGCGCATGCGTACTTTGCACACAAGTGTCGGAGTAGTCTTGAGGTTCCGCGCGAACCTTCATGACGGTCGTACGTGAATGGTATCACTCGTGATATTTTTCACCAAACGAATTTTACGCGAAGTGAAGTCGTAGTGTAGTGTAGTGTTGTAGAGCGTTTTAAGGCACTTGGTCCTCGTGATCAGAATTTCCTGCCACAGCCTGCTATTCTTTTTGAAGAATCGCGTACTTTGGCAGGCTTAACCCATAAGACGGGCGTTGGCCCCTTTTGGCGCTCGCGAGCACGTGTTCGTGGGCGGCAATTTTCGCCCACCTGTTTCTGGTGCAGAGAAAGTAGCCATCGACAGTTTGTTGTGCCTTTCCCAAAAATCTAACTCACGCGATCGCGGTTATGATTCTTACAAAGCATGCGAATTCGAGCGCCACAAGTCCCTATACTTCGATAAAGCAGGTTTCACACCCCTTCCTGCAGACAATTGCGATCCCATGGATACAGGTGAAATCCCCCCTGATATCAATTTACCAGACACTAACAAACAACTCAAGTACAACATCTAAACAATTCAAAAACTCAATCACACACACAATTACATTCTCACATGGGAAAAACAACAGAACCCTAACCCTAACAACCACAACATCAACACCAATGATAAAAGTCCATACACATGCCTCCGCTATAGCGACAAACAGAAAGACCCATGCAAGGTCATGATCCAAAGAAACCGTGCCTCCGAGCGAGCGAAGGAAGATCTTAACCCCATGACCACGGTAAAGCTTTCACGCTTCTCTATAAAGGGGCTGTGTTAAATGAAGATAGTCAGGGCTTTGGAAAATTATGCGTGACGGTCAGATCGTATGAAGACTCGAACAAAATGCTCAGCAACTCTCAAACTTCGAAAAGTAAAGGGCTGTTTGCTTTTTTCCCAGCTAGCTACGCAACCTGTCAAGGTGTCGTGAAGAACGTCCCCATAGAACTGTCAGAAAAATAAATTCAAGACAATTTAGAGATCCTTGGATACTTAAGAGACGCAACCTCAGCGATAAATGTTCTTCGTCTCAATAGGAAGGTCACTGACAAAGATACTCGCGCTAAATAAATTACCCCCTCTACCTCCATTCAGATAAATTTTGAAGGCACAACCCTACCTGATAAGGTTGCAATATTCAAGTCTGCATTAGCAGTTCAGATTTATACCCCACAAGTGAAAATGTGTCTGAAGTGTCTGAGGTACGGACAGATTAGCACTAACTGCCGTTAATGTGCTCGTTGCAAACAATGTGGTGGATCGAGCACCCACAGCAAACAGGAACCCTGTCCAAACGTGGACAGTACCCCTAAATTATGTAATTTCAACGGAAATCATTTTCCGAACTCGCAAAATTGTCCGGAATTGTTGTTCCAAAAACAATTTTGAGCCTATGCTGCCAAACACGCAGTTTCTTTTTCCAAAGTAAAAAAGGTTATTAGACCTAAAAAAACAGTCCAGAAATGGACCTGCTTCCCGTCAATCCAATTCTTTTGTAAACTTCTTCGTCCACCCTCATTTAAGCGACCTCCCCGCCCCGTTATTGCTAGATCACGCTTACACCATTCCAACTCGTCCGTATTTCGAAGCTGTAGGTTCACGCCCTAAACCTCTTCCGAAATCAAAGCCAAACATCACAAGCCAATCGGTCGACTCCAAACATCTCTTCTTTCCACAATAACGAAAGGACTCCTAGCTCCCTGCCAAACGGGTTTGCCTTGCAGGCCCCAGCTTCTCAATTAATTAATAAGCCCACTACCGACGCTGCATCCATAATCAATAACCTAATCAAGGCTCTCACGGGTCTCTCCTCCATTATAACATCTGATATCTCCTCAAATGGAGAGAAAAGAGATAATTTTGTGAACCGCATCTCAAATAATGTTAAATCCCTTTCTAATTCTTTGCTCACATCCAAAAATAGAACCGATTTATTGGGGCAATCTGGCTCTGCAAATCTAAATAAAAAGTAAATTCTAGGGATATCAAAATGGCCCAAATAAGTGAATTAAGAATTATGCAGTGGAATTATCGCGGGTTATTAAAAGAGAAGGGAGACCTTCAAAATATCACCGACGACTACGACATATTTTTACTTTGCGAAACATTTCTCAAACCTGACAAAAACTTTTCATTAAAAAATTTCAACCTAATCAGAGCTGACAGATTATCTAATAGAGGCCGTGGCCTCGCAATAGCCATCAGAAAAGGAATAAACTCCAAAACAAAATCAAATCTTGCATCATTTTTGTAATCAGAAATAGACTGGCGACTCTGGCCAAGCTCAATCGCATAGTAATGCTAGTTTGGATCCCTGGACACAAGGCTCTTCTTCGCGTTTATTTACCCAGTTCTGACTTCGTTTGTTCCGCTCGAAAATCTCTCCTAGATAGCTGTAGGGATTATTAAACTAAGGTTGGAGAAAACAAGGGCGTGCACTACACCCAACGCTTCTACCAACATAGGCAAAAACCTTAGTTTGCCTCCATCATTCCACCAAGAGAGTGGACAGTCTCTCTCTGTCGCATGAGGAGCAATCACTATACTCTTAATGCTAGTTCAGCCCGAAAAAAACATTGTAAATTCAAACCACTGTACTTTCAATTCTGATATATTGATGAAGATTTGGATCACATCTTGTCAGCCTGCCCCCGTTTTGATAACATATGTGGCACCCTCATTAAAGGTCTCTAAAGCCGTAAAATGTCCTTTCCCTTCTTATTACTTACCAGTATTAAGCTAATCCCTTCCTGCGAGTTATCTCAAACGTGTTCAAATTTATAGAAAAAAAAAAAAACGTCAAAATTTGACAGAATAAATAATTACAAAATCGATTAAATAACATTTTCTTTTTTTCAAACATTTTAAATTTGCCGCCCGCGTGCACTAGCGCATAAGCAGTGGTGTCGGGGCACGGGTGTCGCCAATTGCGCGTGTAGCGTGCTTGAGATGCCCGCCCCTGGACACCACCGTGCATAAGCCATTGCTTTTCTTTCCCAGATGAGAGAGAACCTTTCCGATCGTTTCAGATTATACCACTGGGTAATATGAAATTCCAACACTAGTTCATGACCGTATATACAAGGCTGCTGAAGCAAGTATGGTGCCAACGTAGATCAGCCATTGGCTGTTCTTAAAGAAGAAGAAGACAAGGAGTAGTCTTGAGAAAAGACGAATAAATTATCTGAGTTTTTCATGACCAAAATCACTGCTTTACTATAATACAATCCAAAATCCCTTTTTCCATCTCCTCCGACTCATCTTACAATCGAAAATTCTCTTTTCTCTCACCTCAGACTCATTTTAAAATTCAAAAACCAATATCTTTTTTTCCCTTCTCTCAAACACCTTTCACAATCGAAAATCTTCTTTTCTATCCGCTTCGACTCATTCTACAATCTAAGAACCTCTTCTCTATTCCCCTGGATTCTGCTTGCAATAAAAAAAAAACTTTTTATTACCTCAGACTCCTTTTGCGATCAAAGTGGTCGCAGTCAACCCAGCAGCTCAAGCTGGACTAGATAATACAGTGGCCGAAACAAGGCCCTGGGAAGGCGCAAACCTAAAAGTATGTGGGGTTGAGTTGCTCGAGAAAATGGTGGGGGCTACGGCGTGGTTCCCAGGTAAGCTGGAAGACCCGTCTGTGGTCTTTCGGCGATTGGAGGGATTCAATCTTTCACTAACGACAGCGTCCTGGCGAATCATCAGGCACGATCGGCTTCAGGAGGAAGACACAGCCGAAGGTAACACGCAACTTCTAGTTGTAAAAATTCCGGAGTCCGAGACGAGCGCTCATGCTGTCCTCAACAACAGGCCCTTCTTCCACCTTGGACAGGTCAACTTTAGGGTTGCTGGCCAGGGATAGGAGGAGACTGTCGGAATACAGAAATACCGGGAGCAGACAAAAAAGACTGCTCCTGGCCTAATCATTGCCCAAATTAACTTGCATCACAGCAAAGGCGCCTCTGCTGTTTTACAGAGGGGCAGGGTTGCGAGGCACACAGGTATGTCGATAATCCAGGAATCTTGGTTAGTTCGATATACGATAAGGGGATTAGGGAGGGGGGTTAATTTTTGTTACAGGGACCCCGAGGCGTTTAAACCAAGGGCGTGACCTGATGGTGATAGTCACATATCTAAAAGGAATAGGGAAGCTAGTCATGGGATCGGCCTACATTCCATATGGCAGCAATGCCAACCCACTAGTGGAGGTGCGTACACTGGTGGATTACTACAAGGTGAGGGGTCTTCCTCTTCTGCAGGGGTGCGATGCTAATTCCCACAATACACTGTGGGGCATCACAAACATCAAGTCAAGAGTTTTAATGCTCTCATCACTACTCATTTATATATTCTCAACAACGGGGTAGTACCCCGACGTTTCGTAACTCAAGAAGTGGAGAGTCTCGGACGAACCCACTCTCTCAGATCACGCAGATCTGCTTCAGCAATGGGACAACGTTGAGTCACATTGCCAGTATGCGGGCCCTTGGTTTGACCGCCTTGGGGTCCCTGTAAAAAAAACAAGCCCCCCCCCCCCAATCCATTGATGGTATCTCGAACTAACCAAGGTTCCTGGATT
>JAABKJ010008453.1:0-11446 GCA_011634705.1 Andricus grossulariae | reverse complement strand
TTCTGGAACTACGATTTTCGGACAGTAGTCTCCGTTGCACACTCGAGGCCTGACATTGTTCTCCAAGACTTCGAGAAGCGAACTATATTCGTGATAGAATTCTCGGCTCCTTCCGAATACATCACTGCCAAGGAGAAAGAAAAGGAGGAAAGGTATCAAGAACTTAAAAGAGAGCTGCAACGACTCTACCCAAAATATCCGGTACAAGTAATTGTCCTTGTGATAGGTGCTTTCGTAGGTGCGAAAATATCACTGGTTCGTAACCTTAAAGCCATACCCGTGTGCTAGAAGTATGCCACGGCACTTGCGAGATGGATGCAGAAAGCTGTCATCCTTGAGTCGCTTCGTGTCCTCAAACCACACGAGGGTTTCGCCGGCCTATCGTTCTGATTTCGTCGTGTCCTGTGTCCACCCTGCGGTGGTTGTTAACCTTTAGTTTTTAATATATATAAATATACGTATATATGTACGATCGGCACAACGTTTGTCTAATATTTGCCGGGCACCCGATTAGGCCAAACGATGCTCATATCAAGATTGGGCCAACGGTTAATCTGTTGTTTTGATTCATAGTTCTCGCAGTAATAAGTCATTACCAAGCTTTCAATATGTTAAAGTAGTAAGATACGCTGTTCAGCCATTCTCAAGAAAAACTAAGTTAAAAATGTCCGCGCCCGTTACATTCTTGCTGCCGGAATTTATTGGAATTTTTTTTACATTTGTCACCATTTTTTTATATGAAAAAATTGATTTTTATTCAACCTTTACCACTTCTACTCCAAGAGAACTTTCTGCTTGAAAATCACCATTTTTGCGTATAAAAAAATCTAAAAAATAAATATTTTGGTTTTTTTAAATGAATTTAACAGTCAGTTGCATTGAAAGAATTTCAATAAAATCAAAAAATTTTGCGAAAAATGGCGGTAGCAGGAATCGAGCTTGAACGACACTCCAGTAACAAACCATAATACTGAGACTTAAATGACTCTACCCTTTTGTAATAACTCAATATCAAACTTGTAATATGCTGAAGCATTAAGATCCTCAAGGGTCTAGGTTCCCCTTTTGAGAGGGATCCCAAGATTTATAAAATGGAAAGTCCAGAAAAAATGTTAAATGATCCAAGTTGTGTTATAAAGAGATGGGGATCTTCTCAGTAAAAAGCACTTGGCCAGGGCGCCAATCAGTCTAGAGCCGAGTTTATGCACTGGAATTTCATAGCTGAGTGTGTGCGTTCTGTCGGGTTTAGATAATATCAAGAGCGGCTCGTGAATCCTGTGTGAATACCCGTTTCTCTCTCTCTCTCTCTCTCTCCCTGACATTCTGTATCCCTCTCTTTCTCTCTATCTCACTCTCCTCTTTCTCTCAGAATGCATATAGGCTTTCATGTACTTACGTATATAAGCGCATACACTTTAACGTGCGAGGGTAAAGAGGATCGTGGGATGACTGGTTGTATAGCTGTAGCGGGTGGTGTAGGCACGTAGAGGGTTAATGCATCAACATCAAAGTGGCTTGCTGATACAATTATTGCACTCAACACGGCTATCCTGGGATTCATACTAGTCCGGCGCGCCGTACACCGGCTACTGACACATATAGTAATAAATATACATATATATATATGTATATATATGTATATGTATATATACGACATATAGATATACACCTTTGTCTGCACATACATACTCCTGCTAGGGCCGCAAGTGGATGGTCAAGCTCGTATATTACATTTTCCTACGTTTAACCTGTCGGACATTGATTTGAAAAAGTAGGGGGTATGTGTTGTCGGACCGGACATTACGGTTGCGTTCTCGCCTCTCTTGGAATTTCATATCGTCAACTTCACTGCGACAAAGTGTGAACACACAATCCGCGCACTCGCGAGCTTTCCTCTTCCGGACCACAACCGCATTGTTAATATTATTCCGCGAATATTATAGGAGACAACATTATCCTTTTATTATCTGTGACGTAAAGAGTAAAAACAGATCGTTCTAATTTGCCTTCTGATTTGTTACGGTTTAAATGAAGAATGGTTTCCTGTTGTAAAGCGGTTTTTAATAGAAGCGAGAATCAAATTATTATTTCTCTATATTATGAAAAGATCTCGCCGCCACCGCGAGTCGTCGTATACTCCCTACTTCTACCAAAGTCTTTCTCTACCCTCAACAATCTAGTACCGTCCACCAATACCTTCACTACGCCCTACAATCTCAGGCCCTTTTCCTCCCTCAGTCGCATATCCAAAGCCACAGCTAGCGCATGGCATTGACACCGTCCCCTATTTCAGCTTGTTGCCCCAACGTTATACCACTTTACCCCAAACTTATACCACTTGGCCCTAATCTTATGCCGCTTTGCCTTCAAATTATGCCATTTTGCCACAACCTTATGTCGTTGACGCACCTACTTTTTATTCTTCTACATTTTCAGCACTCACACCCTTTTCATATGCCAAATTGTGTCAGGAGTCGAGATCCCCAACTATTCCCTACCAACCACCAATACCCTCGCTACACCTTACTACTTAAAAAATTTTCAATTGTAAAAATTATTTAAAAAATATTTAAAAAACGTGTATAAGTGACTATAAAACTGAACCCTTCGAAACGGTCACCAAGTCTCTGTTTATTATTTTCAAAGAATATTTATTGCAAATGTCGCCGCTGTGTTATCAGCGTACATAAGCGTAAGATCTGGCTGATGCCTCCATTCCGAAAGTCCCACGTAACTAACCCACGGGCACTGGAGCGTACTAGGCGAAGTAGATCGCCGGCGGGCGATATGTAGTGCCACCCACACGGAATCGACAACTTGTTCCATAATAGGAATGTTTATTTGTATTTTGCACAAAAATTAACATGCCATCTAATTTAGCAATAAAAATAGCATCAATAGAAATTGCGGAAATATTTTGTTGCCGGACTAGAAACTTTAAATACGGCAAAATTTGCCAGAGCTCAATACTGGACCCTTAAAATATGCCTTTTACCGGTAACGATAGTGTTTACAATTCGCAAAAAAACGTAATTTTTTCAAGTTTTAACATTGAAAATTATATTTGAAGGTATTTTAATCTCCATGTTTGTAAGCAACGTATAGAAATACATCAGTATACGAGGTTTTAAAAAATGTTATAATCATAATATTTTTCTTTTTAAAATGTGTGCTTTTCTTAAGATTTGACCTTGACATTTTTGTTTTGCAATTTTCATGGCCACATTCGTAATGAGTGCATGAAAATACATCGCTACATGCTTTTCGGAACTGCACAGTGCACACCCAGAAGGAAAAAAACAACCGGCAACCAACAACCTTGCCGGCGCCGGCAGGCTAGCCACTACGAATTAACAAACGCTTCTATTTTTGATGCGTTTAAGTAACAGCGAAATATTTAGTGTTCAGAATATAAGAAATATTACTAGGGGGGGGGGGTAGCGCACGAAACGTGTAGAGCGAATTGAGATACCACCTTTTGGCTTCCAACCCCTCCCCAGATACCACCTTTTTCTTCATACACCCCTCCTCCATGTTTACCACCTTTGTCCCTACACCAACCAGATACCAGCTTTTTCCTCCAGCCCTCCAGGTGTCACCTTTTTCCCTCCACTCACAACTCTGTTCTTTTTCCCCCCATCCCTATATACTCTTTTTTCCTCTTATTCCATTAAAAATGGGGGAATGGAACACATAATCCGTCAAGAGAATATACGCGATGTGTTCCCCACATATTTACGATGTAGTTGTGCCAGGAAGTTAAATTCATTAATTTTTTACCTTAATGTGTTAGGCTGCTGTATCGGGAATTGTCTCACACCCTCCATAACCCTAAAATACAACTATCTGTCTTAAATATATGGAATTAACAACATTAATCGATTTGAAGACAAGATAGGAAAATACATCTATCCCCTTTCTGATAGCCCCTTCTTTACCTAGAAGATCCCGTAACCGCTACTTCAAAAACGCAACCGTCCCCAAAGGTATCTTAATTAATGTATTTTATTTCATTCCTATTCAATTAATTTGAGGTTGAATTTGCAAAAAATACATTACTTAAGATACCTTACAATAAGATATACCAAAAAAACCTTAATGGTTGAAAATTTGTAATTGTTTTGAAGAAATGATAATTTATAGTGCCCCACTTACTGAAGCATCATAAATGGTATACAACTTTCGGATTATTTGAATAATATGAACAGTGCCTTATTTACACCAGAGGCCAAAAAAGTCAAAGGTCAAGCCAATTTGTAGGGGCGGTACGGTGGATTATATATTTTTAAAATAATTATCATAGAACACGCCTTTTTGCACTAGTATTGTTTTTCTTTCTTGTCAACTCTACAATTGAAAAAATTAGCAATGAAAATTGAAAAAGGCGGCAAATGTTTAGGAGCAGCCCAGTGTCTTAGAATTTGTTGTATTATTACAAAACATGTTTGTTTTCATTCGTATTATCATTTTATTGCTGGTCAACTCTATAATAAATGAATCTAGTAATGAAAATTTAAGTCGGGCGGCAAATTTTAGGGTAGTTACATTCATTATAAATGCTTTTTTGTACGCTTCCAATAAAAAAAAACTAGTTCAATGCATAAAATGAATATGAAAGTAAAAAATTACTGACATTTATAATATCCATAATGCCCTATCCTACTGTCATAATGGTCGCCTCTCAACGGAAAACTAAATTAGATGTAATTTTAACGACAATTCAGATTGATAAGTAGGGCAAAGTGAAAACTCTAAGATTATTCTAACCGTTTGAACTAAGGGGAAAAATTAGTGGGCTGACAACCAAAAAAGTAAAAAAAATCTTGTTTGTTCTCTTTTTTTATTTGAGAATGTAAATAAATTTTGTAAGTGACTAAAAAATTATGGAGATTTTTTTATTGCACTATTTTTTCTTGTGCACAATTATCAAAAATTATAAAGACGAAAATAAATTTGTTTACTTATTTAGAATTTTTTTGAAAAGGTGCAACAAAAATAGTTTTGTTATATTGTGGAAAGTTCAATATGTTGAATCTGACATTCCTTCAGCTTGAACTAAAGAAACATGTTATTATTATCTTACAGGGGAAAACATTTTTTCGTGATGCTTAACACGTTTCCAATTTGCAAAAAAATCGAAAATCCCCAAATTTGTAAATCACGGAAAAAAATGTTTCCGAAAAATCGAAACGATAATCTGGTTATTTAGTTCAAGCTGGAGAAACTTTATGTTCGACATCTTCAACTTTTTTAAAAATGTGTGCATATGACTAATAAATCCACAAAACATATTTTTGGCACATTTTTACAAAATCCCTATCGCTAAGTCCAATACAACATTCTCAGGACCACGTGTGTTAAATTTTATTGATGAAAAATCATATCGGTAACCGGGAACCCATTAGCAACATTCATTTATTACCATTATTCTTCACTCAGTGCTATTAAGTATTTGATGAAAACTAATGGGATCAAACTGAATTCGACCTGTGAAGTTTACACATGAATATTACTTTTGTTGGCATAATAGATATTAGGATAAATTCCTCCACTTTTCATTAACTTCTTTTCTATTAAGTCTGCTTTCTTATGTACGTTTAAATTGAATGACATACATAGTCGAGACTCCAGAACATCAATATTATATTATTATTATTATTTATTTTATTATTATTATTATTATTATATTAGCGAAAGGAAGATTTGTTCCGGGAATTTGAATACTGACAAAGTTTTTTCATAATAATGAATACCGTAATTTGCGTGACAGGAAAAAGGATCTCTGGAAATGTAACTAGAAACTCGTTTCACGTCAGCAGTAATTGTGACTGTCCAAACTTCAGATCGTACATCCATTATAACTTCGCTAATGTTTAAACACCTGCTTCTAGCAAATGTATTATTTACATACTTCCTGGTAGAACTGATTTTCAACGTTCAGAATATCAAATCAGACAGTTCGTTAAAAATACTTAGAGAATTTTTTTTTTTTAATGTATACGTAAAAACAATGCTCCGTTACGATGTTTTTTAAAGTACAAAGGAATTGTTAATGTAATAAACAAATTCAATAAACAAATGCATATCTTAGCCATTTTGCCTCTTGAAGACTTCGTTCTATTAATTAAATTTAATGGTATAAATAACTTTGATAACAAATACAAATTTTCGTCAATTTTCAAAAAGCTGATTCCGCTTTTTCAGCGTAATTAACTCCACATAAGTATGTAACTTGGCCATACATTTCTTATGTGCTTCCAGATGTAGCGGTCATTCAATCGTTACTCTGTATTTGTATTTTTTAATAAAATTTATTTAAACAAATAAAAACGGTTGTCACCTGACAATGTCTCCTAACGAATAAAATCCTTCCTAAGTCATTTTTAGTTGATTTCGTAAAAAAACGATTTCCATTTATTGACAAGCATTCAAGTTGTGAATTTTTTTATGAAATTCTTAATAAAATAATTAATTATTTTCCGTTAATAAATTATCTTAGCGGATGATTTTTCCAGGTAATTTAAACTTCATTAGGTTGTAAAAACGAAATCTGCTATTTGAAAATTGCCGAAAATCTGCATTTTTTTATAAAATGTGTTTCAATAGAGAACAAATATTGTCGCGTGACAAAGTCTTCTAGTAAATAAGGTCCTTTCTGAGTCAATCAAAGTTAATTAAGTAACAATAAAAAACATAAATTTCTCCACAAGTAGTGAATTTGTAAATAAAATTGTTTATAAAATAAGAATTTATTGGTGGTTCATAATGTATAATAAGCGAAGAATTTGTCCGAGTTATTTAAAATCGATTATGCTGCGCAAAGAAAACCCGTCCGTTTAAAATTAACGAAAATCTTTTTCATCAATTTTGTTAAAAGAGCGAAGTGTTTAGAGCGTGAAATGGCTAAGATATGCATTTCTTTCTCAAAGTTTATAAAATAACCGATTAGTTTGAATTTTTCAAATTAAAAATTCTGCTTGGTTTTTACGTATATCCTGAACAAAAATTGAAAAGTAAAGCATCCAAGTATCTTTAATCATGAAGCAGTACTTTCACTCACTAGTTTGTATAAAAATAAACAAATTTTTTTCAATTTTCTCACCTTCTGAATATTATTTATAAGGAGTGTAATCTTTGATACCATGATGCTTTACATAAATATAAGTAATTGCGAAAAAATTTGATCATTTATAAAAAAATAAAAATTAGGAAGACGTCAATTTTTTAATTAAATAAGAACTTAGTAGAAAAAGTAAAATAAAAAATCAGTTCTCAGAAATCCCTTTGAAGTTTAATTAGACATAGGTATTTTGTATTCAAAAGGTAAAGAAATAAGACCCCCGTATTACTGTTCAACGACGTTTGTATATTGCCGTACACCATATTAATTACATATGAGGTCTGTCCGAAAAGTATCCGGCCTTGTTGTGTACCAGAAGTAAGAGTTAATTCTGGCCAATGACGGTGATATCCCCTTCCAAGTACTCCCCTTTGGTTTCACCAGAAATTCCTGAAAAAATTGCAGGTGCGCTGTCGTGGTGAAGGGCTCCTTCGCTACTTTTCCACTTCTCATCCCCAAATTTTGGCTCGAACTTCCCGAAACAATAGCTTTTAGAATCCCGAGGTCTTCCTCTATCTCTCCCACTGTTAAACGAAGCTTTCCATTAATTAACAATCGCACTCGTTCCTAATTTTGAGGTATTTTGGCCTTTGTGGGACTGCCAGAGCGAGAGTCACTTTCCACTAAAGTGCTACCACTTTTACATCGTCTGAACCACTCTTTAATTTGAATATCACTCATAGACTCGTCACCATACATTTGCCGAATCATAGCGATATTTTCCGAACATGAATGGCCAAATGCAATGCAAACTCTTTTCTCGGTGCGTTCCGTCATTCTAAGATACGATGCGTACGTGCTTAGACGTTTACGTAACTGCATACACGAATTGAATGAAGATTCGCAGGTCCGTGTGACTTAGTAGCGGGCCTTAAAAAGGCCCACTCTGAATGGTGAATACCTGTTCCTGACAATAGCACAACTAGGTACAAATTTAAAGCACTAGGTCGGGTACTTTCCGGGCAGAGCTCTTAAATGTTAAAAAAGTTAGTTATATTTCGTTGATCAATATCTACAAAAGTTTAATTGAACTATAAGATATTTGAATAAGATTTGAAATATTAGCATCGCAATGGTAAATTTTGCTCAACATTCACGCTTTTTCAGTAGAGTATAATTTTCTTTATTAGCATTTTTTACTTCTGCGGCTGTACGTAGACATGATCATGGGTCATATTTTTTCAAGCTAGCACTTGGGTTAATGCAGATACACAACGGCCCAAAACGGGTGGCGTGGCGTAGAGTAACTTCTCGGTATGTATTTTTATTATATTCCCAGGTGCATACGGGACACGTAGTTGTGTCGCGTGCAATTTTGTGGTTAACGCGACCTTACAAATTTTAATTAAAATTCTACACAATCTCTTGTAACCTCGTATAAAAATGCAAGCCTCGATGATACGTAAATTTCATCCACTCGGGTTTTACCTTCTCATCAAAACAAAATGCTCCCCTCTTAACCTCCAGCGGAAACATTATACTGTCATATCACATAAGTATTAGGTTTCCTTGTCACCGACTTGAAACTTTGATATTTGAGAACAATGTTCAGTTCCTAAGTGAGTTTTAGGTGTACGCTACTTTTGGACCCTTTTTTTAGTTTTAAAATCGGTCTTGAGCTGATGCCATAATTTTTTGGTATCAGCAGGTCACAGTAAAATGTTGCAGGTTTAAGTTGATTCGCCTAAAATAGGTCTGCAAAATTGCTTTCAACTACATACTTTTCAATAATACTGTCATAGTTTTCATTTCAATCGAAATTCTTTTCAGACATAAAAATTGATTTTTTTAAAAGAAAACAACGCGCAATACGTGAAAATATTAAATATCATCGAATAATAAAAATAATCAAATATTAAAATATCATGCGAATTTTTCGCCTGATTTGAAAAAAAAATCTACTTTTTGAAGAAAATGCGGCTAAACAACTTTTTTCGTTTTTTTTTTTTCACTATACTTCGTCACTTAGTTTCAATGCTAATCACATTGTGACTTTCAAACTTAAAAATCAAAATGTAAAAAATGGTGCCAGTTTCATTCTTAATATTAGGCATTAAACAATTTCTTATTGAAGATTTATAATTAGAAATGTTCACATTCTCATCATAAAGAGATGAATAGTGAATAATGAGATGAGTCCGAAAAAACAGGTTTTATGATGGTGTCTATCTGTCGTCGTCCTTGTTGTCGTTATCGTCTGTATTCTGGATGAAATTTGAAAGACTGATCGCATTTTATTGCGCTTCGGCACACGTATTGAAGAGCCAAAAAGAGGAGTCCAGTTCGTTAACCAGCCTTTTTTGACCAACGGTTCTGGTTTTAACCGTCAAACAAAATATTTAAAAAATCCAAAATTCTATTTTAAGTGAAGCTATGCAAGACAAGAATAAAATTAATAGGCAGGAATTGTTTACCCAAATAGTAGTTTTTGTTTTAGTCGTAAAAATAACATTAAACATTTTTTTAAATAAATTTTCAGACAGACGACACAAGATACAAAAAAATGAATAGACAAAAGTTGGTCATCCAAAAAAGATCTACGAATTCGTTAAAAATGATTTTTTGATAGGATAAGATTAAAATAAAAAATCAAGTTTTCTGAAAAAACGACACAAGATACAATAAAATATTAATTAATGAAATTGTTCACCTAAATTATATCTACAAATGTACTTTGAACTATTATTTGATAAGACGCGTAGTTTTTGTTTCAATAGTGAAAAGTAACATTAAACATAAACAAATAAAATTTTTCGAAAAAAGACACCAGGTACGCTCAAATGTTTAACAGCAGCATTGCTCGCCTAAATTAGATCTAAAAAAGTTCTTTTGACACATCATGGATTATAATAATATACATTTGTTGGAGTGATACATCTTTCAGGGTAGCTGCGAATAAAAATTAATGTCAAATAAGAAAAAAATATTAGACTAATCATGAAAACTAAAATTTGTACTTTATTTTGCAATTTCTGTCTAAGCAGTCCTGGACCGATGTACAGACATTAATAAAGTGAAAAAAAATTCGGTAACTGTTCCAAATTTTTCATTTAGTTTCGCTGTGGTCATTATCAGGAAGTTCCATTACAATTTTTACAATCAGTATCGAAATATCTATCACCCTCCATGTTTGGTTTGGAGTTTATTAACTCCAGTGATCGGCAAAAAAAACAATCTTCAATTTTTACAATCTTTGCTTTGGCTACATTTCTCTTAGCCTAAGATGCTTTTTGTAGATGAGCATGAATTAAATTATAAAAACTCTTGTTTCTTACACTGAATTTGTAAAAATCTGTCGGGAGCGCTACTGCATAATCACTGATTTCTGAAAGCAATCTTTTTCCCTTCTTTGTTTCCCCTTTTGTTGTATGGCTCGATGAAGTTTCACCTCTCGAAGTACTAGGTCTTTCCTCTTGATAATTTTGACCATTGTTCAGTGGTGTGCTTGTACTCGGACCTATGTTCTTTCAACTGCGTTCTCTGACCATATTTTCTATATTATCATCCTCCTTTGGGATGATATAAGAAATTAAAAATTGTAATTCCTTGTTCCACTCGTCCAATTTTACTGTTAAATGGCTTTTTCTAAATTGAGTTCTGATCCTCTGCCAGTTTTTCTTACAAAGCTGACCTGAAATACAATTCTTCATGTACATGTAATTCGTTGCCACTTAGCATAATTAGGCATTTCATAAAATGCCTACACTCTACAAAGTTTAATGAATATAATTTGAAGAATTGCAATTATAGTATCATAATTGGTTTATTCATACTAGAATTATTCTTTTGCAAACCTTAGCACTTTTAATAATTGATTTAATACTTTCACGATGACTCATTATGATAAATTTAAAATTTAAAGCTTTTTCGGGTTTCAATCGTGTGCAAAACTACGAAACTTGCCGACATTTCGTGAACATCTACGATGCCTATGATTGGCCAGAGCACCAAATGATGGGGTCTGCTCGAACTTGATTGGCCAATCAAGTCTTTTTTTTAAACTAGGGAGGACGGAAAGACAAATCGGATTGGTATTATATCCATTGTCTCTGTTGATGCTATTAGGGTGTTTTAAGATTTCGATTGCTCCCCTATGTTTTCTTGTAAAAATATTGTCCGTTTTTGCGATGACGGTTGCTCTTTCAAATAAAATGCTATGCACTGTTTCAGTATGATGCTCAGCTAGTGCTGATTGCGTGAAATGTTTTAGACTCACTTTACTCTCATGTTCCTTTACACGTTGGCTCAACGCCCTCCCGGTTTCTCCAATATAGACTTTGCCACAAGAACAAGGAATTTTATATACTCCCGCATCACTGAGAGGTG
>JAABKJ010008452.1:0-11447 GCA_011634705.1 Andricus grossulariae | reverse complement strand
GTGCACGTCGATGGCCGGACGGACAACTGTGCACGTCCAAGTCCACAGGAGCCCATCTGTGCACGTCGAAATTTCGAGGTGTACAGTTGTCCAAATACCATCTGTGCGCGTGCACAGTTGTCAAAGTGATAACTGTGCACTTTGAAATTTCGGCGTATACAGATTGGCTCCTGTTGAATTAGACGTGCACAGATGTCACTTTCCCAACTGTACACGTGCACACATGTCGCTAGCTCAACTGTGCACATGCACAGATGTTCCTCGTCCAACTGTTCACATGCACAGGTGGAACTTGCCTAACTGTGAATGTGCACAGATGCCACTTTCCCAACTGTGCACGTGTACACATGTCGCTAGCTCAACTGTGCAAATGCACAGATGTCCCTCGTCCAACTGTTCACGTGCACAGGTGGAACTTGCGTAACTGTGAATGTGCACAGATGTCACTTTCCCAACTGTGCACGTGTACACATGTCGCTCGCTCAACTGTGCACATGCACAGATGTCCCTCGTCCAACTGTTCACGTGCACAGATGGAACTTGCCTAACTGTGAATGTGCACAGATGTCACTTGCCCATCTGTGCACGTTTATGTGCTTACGTAAGAATTTATACCAGGGTGGTCTTTTATATCTACGCATAATACATTTTTAGCTGTGAAAAGTTTTCAATCCTGGTGGAATGGGCCATACTAACTTTTTCAAAGATTGTTTCAAAATATTTTAAAGATTATTTTTATGAATATATTCATACCAAATTACTATATTGTATACAAATTCAAGGAATTCAGAAAATTCAAATGATTCAGAGAATTCGAAGAATTCAGGGAATTAAAGGAATACAGAGAATGCAAGGAATTCAGAGAATTCGAGGAAAACAGAGAATTCGAGGAAAACAGAGAATTTAGAAAATTCATGGAATTCCGGGAATTCAACGAATTCAAAGATTTCAGAGAATTTGAGGAATTCTGGCAATTTCGCGAATTTGAGGAATTCAGGGAATTCGAGGAATTCAGAGAATTCGAGGAGTTTCACGAATTGATGGAATTTAGGGAATTAGAGAATTCGAGGCATTCAGCAAATTAAGGGCATTCAGCAAATTCAATGAATTCGGAGAATTCAAGATATTTATAGAATTCAAAGAATTTCGCGAATTTAGGCAATTCAGGGAATTCAAGGAATTCAGAGAATTCAAGGAATTTCACGAATTGATGGAATTTAGGGAATTAGAGAATTTGAGGCTATCAGCAAATTAAAGGCATTCAGCAAATTCAATGAATTCGGAGAATTCAAGATATTTAGAGAATTCAAAGAATTCCGCGAATTTAAGGAATTCAGGGAATTCAAGGAATTCAGAGAATGCAAGGAATTTCACGAATTGAGGGAATTTAGGGAATTAGAGAATTTGAGGCATTCAGCAAATTAAAGGCATTCAGCAAATTCAATGAATTCGGAGAATTCAAGATATTTAGAGAATTCAAAGAATTTCGCGAATTTAAGGAATTCAGGGAATTCAAGGAATTCAGAGAATTCAAGGAATTTCACGAATGTATGGAATTTAGGGAATTAGAGAATTTGAGGCATTCAGCAAATTAAGGGCATTCAGCAAATTCAATCAATTCGGAGAATTCAAGATATTTAGAGAATTGAAAGAATTTAGAGTATTTAAGGCGTTTAGAAAATTCAAGGAATTTAGAGAATTCAAGGAATTCAGAGAATTACAGGAAATCAGAAAATTCAAGGAATTCAGAGATTTCAAAGAATTTAGTGAATTCAAAGAATTTAGAGAATTGACGGAATTCAGAGAATTTAAGGGATTCATAGATTTGAAGAAATTTTAAGAATTAAGGATATTAAGAGAATTTAAGGAATTGAAAGAATTTTCTGTGCTCCTTGAATTCCCTGAATTCTGTAAATTCCTTGTATTTGCTAAATCGCTTTAATTCACTGAATACCTTGAATTTGCTGAATTCCTCAAATACTCTGAATCCTTCAAATTCTCTGAATTCCTTAAATTCTCTGAATTACTTGAATTCTCTGAATCCCTTGAATTCCTTGAATTTTCTTAATTCCTTGAATTCCCTGCATTTCTTGAATTTGTCAAATGCCTTGAATTTGCTGAATGCCTCGAATTGCCTGATTCTCTTGAATTGCCTGATTCTCTTGAATTCTCTGAATTCCTTGAATTCCTTGAATTCTCTGAATTCCTTGAATTCTCTGAATTTCTTTGAATTCTCTGAATTCACTGAATTCCTTGAATTCTCTGTATTTCTTTAATTTTACAAATTTTTCGAATAACATGAATTTCTCGAATTCTATGAATTCATCGAAAGTGAGTGTGTGTAAAGTGACATTGGGTAGGGTAGGCCTAGTTCTTCGCGTTTTTGCGTTGGCCTCAGACTCACGGGATTTTCGAAATTTTTCACATGCCCAGACTCTTTCTCCAATTTGTTTCTCAGAATTAGAAATTTTCTGGCTATAATCTAGGAAAGTTTATTATCTAACTGTCGAACTTTAGGCTGCAAAGTATTATTCAACTAGGAAATATCGATTGCAACAAATTTTAATAGATTTAGGAAACTTACCTTTGGAGTTATGCGTACAGTTTTGATAATAATTGGAACCAATTATGAATCTTGGTTCGAAATAGCACTTAGAAGTAGGCTAATTTATGTGAAATGATGAATAGAGAGAATTAGTAAGTTTCGAGTTGTTTTTATTTGAGTTAAACTCTGGAATCCGTCAAACCTTAAACATTTTTTACCCATTTTTGACCAATGCTTGAGCAAGGAAACTTTTTTTCACGCGGGACATAATACCTCATTTGTGCACGTATGGAATTTTTTTCGAAACCCCATTAAAATTTCTTATGGGTGTTAAATTTAAAAAGTATTCAGCAAATAATTTCCAAGAAAATCATGCCAAATGTAGTACGATAATCTAATATTAACGATTTCACCACAAATTTCCAGGAAGGCGTTTTTTTTAGAGGAAATACACGTGAAACTTCATGGGCTTTGAACGACTCCCGAAAATCGATAGATTTTAAAATTAAAAAAAAAAGTACGTGCCTACTTTTTTTGGCATTCGAACAAATCTCGGGGATGAGACCAAGAAAATTTGAAGAAAAATCTTTACCACCCAAATAAATAAACCTTTATATTTCACTTACCAATGACTAAGGCAAATGTATAACCCGTCATTATACATCATCGCATAAGCAGAAGTAAAACTTTGATAAATGTTATTGCAATTTTTTTTTAAGTACGGTAGTGAGTCATCGTCAGGACATCCTAAAGACATCAGACGTCTCCATACCCACTGGGAGACTCAAAGAAGCTTAAAAAGATAAAATTATCGAAAAGTAAATTCAAAATAGTACATTGTGTATCGAGGTCCTAAAGAGGGCTATTTTGAAGAGTCAAAATAGCCGTATGCCCTTGGTACACACTATACTATATGTGTATGTGTAGCGGACGTGAAGTTTTATATAGCAGGCATAAAGTTTTATGTAGCGGACGTGAAGTTTCATGTCTGCCCGACGGTGGTGTACATATGTGCGAACGTCACTGGTCTGGAAGCGGCCACATTAGGCCTACTTTACCTGCATACAATAGCGCGTTTTCGAAGGGTTTCGGACAAAAAGAGATTTTCATAAATCTATAATAATTTGGAAGGAATAATTTCATAAAAATTATATTTAAAATATTTTTAAACTAACTTTAATAATGTTAGTACGCTCCATTCCACCAGGTTTGAATATTTTTAACTATTTAAAATTCTGTATACGAAAATATAAAGGACCACCCTCGTATAAACACTCACGTACGGACATGACCGTGCACAGTTAGGCAAGTTCCATCTGTGCGCGTGTACAGTTGGGCAAGTTCCATCTGTGCACGTACACAGTTGGGCAAAGGATATCTGTGCACGTGTACAGTTGGACAAAGGAAATCTGTGCACGCGCACAGTTGGACAAGTGACATATGTGCACGTGCACAGTTGGACAAGTGACATATGTGCACGTGCACAGTTGGACAAGTGACATATGTGCACGTGCACAGTTGGGCAAGTGGCATCTGTGAACGGCCAAGTCCACAGAAGCCCATCTGTGCAAGTAGAAGTTTCGACGTGCACAGTTGTCCAACTACCAACTGATCACGTGCGTTGTTGTCCAAGGGACAACTGTACACGTGCACATATGGTACTTGGATAACTGTACACGTTGGAATTTTAACGTGCACAGTTGTCCGCCTGACCAACGACGTGCACAGTTGTCCGCCTGGCCATCGGCGTGCACAGTTGGGCACGTGCAAAGTTGCTACGTGAAAGTTGACCCCATCCGTACAAAATTTATTTTTTGGTAGAAAATTTATCTTTTCTGGTAGGAAAATTATCTCTCCAGTTCAAAAATTAAATTTTCGTTGAAAATTCAAATTTCTGTCTTGGAAAATTGACTATTTAGCATTTTAAAGAAAAAGATTACTTTTCGAATCAAGCAGACGAATCTATTTCCAAAATCAATCTTTTCTTCTATAATTATTTTTCTTTTTGTTTGAGGATTTAAAACTTTGCTTAAGAATTTCTCTTTTAATAGAAAATTTATATTTCATGGTAGGACTGTTTCTGGTCGAAAATGAAATTTTTTGTTGAAGGATCAACCCTTCTTATGGAAATTTCAACTGTGTTCTAAAAAATTCCTCTTTTGGCTTACAAATTTGACTGTCTTCGATTGAATTTTAATCTTTTTTTATTCAAAATTAAACCATTTGCCTTAATTTTTATATGTGGGGCCATTCAAAGAACTTTTGGAACGGTACTAGACAAGGAATTTCTATTGCTATTGAAAATCGCCGAAATAGATGATATCCAAAAAAATTCCAACATTTTTAACCCCTCACCCTCTGTCAATATTTACACAAATTTTACCATTTTGTCCCGTAAACTACAATCCAACATACTAAAATAAAATGATGACAAAGCATTAAATTTTTATTTAAATAGAGTGCAAACACAGAAAAATACCGATCCTCAAGAATACGCTGATTGGGTGTTGTTTGGAGTTGCAAAAAAAATGACACACTAGAGAATAAGAATGCAGCTATGTTCGTATTATAGTTTCACGCTTGAAGTATTCTTATTTTGAGAAAAAAAAATCTTTTTTTGAGTACACAACAAATGAGCTGCAAGAAAACTGATCCCGCTATTTTGCTGTCAAGAGCCAAGATAAGTAATGTGAATGTATTCCTTAAAAGCCAGAGGAGCTTCAACAGAAGGGAATTCAAAATTAAAGAATATACAGTCATCAATGTTTGAACCTTTAATTTCAAAAACATTACGCATAATCGTGTGCACTTAACCATGTGAAGAATTGTGGCTTACACAAGTACTACTGAAAATTTCCGTTCAATTACACTTTTGTGGCCTAATGGGCATTCGGCAATTTCTTCTGGGGTCAGTAAATAAACCGCGCCGGTGTGCATGTTTATTTTCGCCCGCTTCTCCACCCATTCTTCAGGAACCGTATATATTCCACGAAGAATAGATCTTTTGCTTGTTTTTTCCAATACTCCAAATACGTCACCATTAGACGCTGATAATACAATTTGTTCTCCGGTGGGGATGGGTTTATTAACACTATTTATTGTTTTGAATAGAATTGGTTTATCCGGAGGAAAAGCATATTTTCGAAGTTCAAATATCCGGTTTGGATTCTTGTGAGAAATAAATCGAACAAATCTAAGTTGTTCAAGTTCAAATCCAAGTATCTTTAAAGAACGATGGCTGACAGAAGGAGACCTGGTCCTGGCACGAAGAGGCAGATCGGCGGGAGAAGGAGAACCGACTGAAGAATGAGGTCTTGCAAGAGGAAGAAGCCTTTCTGGAGAATGTTTTTTAGACGAAGAAAAAGAAGCAGAAGGTCTGCTCCGAGGAACATTAGGAATCGGTTCGCCATTAGGCAAGCACTCAAACTGTGAACTTAAACCTGCAATAAGAAACAGAGGATTAAAGTTTTCTTAAGGTACACAATCTTATGTTGTTATATCAGACTTATGTAATCTTATACATAATGTTGTGATTAGAATTCATTGATGTAAATTAACACACAATTTACACACACTTTTAGATATATAGAGAATCATTTCGAACCGACTGGAAGCCAGTTTTCAATCTTTCAACTACATATACTACTGTCGCAAATAGTCGGTACAATCAGAAAAAGTACTATTAAAAATCACTTCTGACTTCGAAACGTGATTACGCGTTCAAAAAAAGAGCGGGAAACATTTCTAAACAACCCGTTAGAAACCTTATAAAATTAAGCGTCAATTGAGTACCAATACTTATATGTTTGACCTTTTGGAGAAATAGGGTGGGTGTACAAAATTCCGCCTACCCTGACTGTTTTTTCCCATAGCATCTTTGTTTACAAGTAAATCCATTCGGAAAAATGCTAAATATTACCAGCGAAGTCCTGTCTTTGATTCATTAAGCCCAAATTGCTGTAAAATAATACAGCTAGAAATTATTCTAAAAAGAGTGAGAAAACCCAATATCGCGGTTTCCAAAAAAGCGTTTTCAATGCCGCCCAACAGGTGTTTCGAAAACTGCTTCATAAGAATAATTAGGAACAGTCGACGGACCAGGAATATGAAGAAGTGAAACTCATTTGAAACGAAACTGAACTTAAGTTTCAATAAAAATAACGACCTGCACACGTGCTAGGTAGAAATTTTTTCAATTAAAGCAAAAGGTATACTTGTAATATGTTTTCGATCGCTTTATTCTGAACAACATCTACTGCCTTCTTCAAATCCTCAGCTTCACAAGAAGCTACAGTGGTACGGTGATTATCAAAATTTTTTACACCTGCTGAATCAGCATTTTACAAGCTTTAACATGGTTCGAGAGAAAAAATTTAAAATCAAAACTTACCAGGTATTTCAGTCGAAAAACATACGTAAGAAAATTCTATTATTTAATATTACAGCCTAAGACTCACAGATAGCGCTGTCGAGCTCTTCGAAACCCGAGTAGGCGGCATTGCGAACCTAGACGGCATTTGGTACACTTACCCTATACTGCTTTAAGTTACGACGTGACTTAGGAAAGTTTGCACAAAGAATCTCAAATCGATACTGCATAGTCTTTGAAATCTGATGTTCAATTTAAGCCAATAAAACCTTGAAAATCTTGAAGGATTCTCGTGTTACGACTGAAAATGCCCAAGCCTTAAATGCCAATTTTCAGTCGGCGATTACTGCTGTTGACTGCGAGAGCGGTGTGGTAGTCGCTGTGAATTTCTCAGATTTTGTTTCTTAACTTCTACTCGTTCTGTGACTTAGTAGACTCAAAAAAAAAACTGAAATTGACAGAACGCAATCTTGGAAATCTGATCTCCAAATGAAGACAATCTAACTTCCAAAATATTCGCGGGTTCCCAAGATATGACTATAATGTCCGAGCGTGTCTGCGTCGAGTCTCAGTCGGCGAGCATCGCAGACGGCCAGACTCGCATTGAAGCGACTGAAATTTGGCGTAGACAAACTTGGACATTTTCAGTCGTATCTCGAAAACTAGTTAAGATCTTTAAAGTTTCATCGGCTCAAATTAAAGATGAGGCTTAAAAGACTTAGTAGCATAAATTTGAAATTTCTTCCATATCTTTCAATTGACGTGTTATTTAATAAGATTGGAAGGTTTTTTCTTGAGTGGCTTGCTCTAACTTTGAACGATTAATCACATTTCAAAATCAGCAGTGATATATTTTATCTTGATTGGTAAAAAAACATTTATGTAGTGTTGATCATGTGGTTTATAATTTTTTTCGTCACATTATACGCTCAAGAATTATTAAATTGTAAACTTTTTATTCTACGACATTCATATGTTTCAAATAAACGAATTTATAATTATTATTATTATTATACCAACAAGCCATTTCCCCATCGAGGTAGACGTGGCTCGCTCGGTTGAAAAGTAGTAGTGTTAGAAAGGATGTATAGATTTTTTTTCTTTTTTTTATCATATTGTTATATTATATTATTATTATAACATACGTCAGTTTTTACATCGCTTTTGATTCTAACTCACATGCAGGTATACCGCTTGCATGAAAATGCTTTATAATTGATTTTCAAGTTATTATTTGATATAATGTCTTAGTTTCACGATCCTAATTTTATAATACTACACCTTCAAACAACTATTGGAATTCTTTCATTTTTAACCGTACAATGAAGCTTCAATTCGTGACTTTTAGAACTTCCAATTATAAATCATATATTTTCAAATGACTTCATCATGATTAAACTTTTAACGTTCAGAATATTTGAAATTCTTAAATTTCGACTGGTGAGTATTACAGTGAACCTCCCCTAGGGCATGTAGCACCTTGTAGTTGGTGGGATGGTTTAAGCGTGTGGGACATGGGGGTCAGACGGACCTCGGCCTGCATGCGTATGGATATGAATGAAAGGATCCCTATAAACGGGCTCTCCTGGATGAGTGGAAAAGGATTTCTATAAACAGGCTCTCCTTGTATGCGTGATTACGGCACGCGTAGCGATCAAGAAACAGCCCTTCCTTTTTTATGGCGGTCTGCAAGTGTAGATTTGAATATTGAGTGTCTTACTCAGAGTAACCACCCCCCTAAGCCATGGACGTAGAGTAATCGTGCAACCTACAAGCGGGGCTCTGCATGGGCGGACCTTTTATTTCCCTAGCTGAGGGATTGACGGTCCCTCTGAACGAGGCTATGGTAACGGGAGAGGCCATTCAGTCCCCCAACAAAAAAAATGGCTAAATGGTTTCCTGAAAAGATGACTGAAGAGCCAAGGGAAGCAGGCTAGCAGAGCAGCTGCGGGAGCTGGAACGTCGGCAGCTACAGGGCCGGCATCCAGCACTGAGGCCTAGAAGAGAGGTAGGTGCTCAGAGGACACCCCAGGGGGGGTGGCTAAGAGTCTGGAGAGGCACAAAGCGGCCCAGCAGCCGACGAACAGAGATTTGTCGGGAGCTAGACTGACGGCCGCTCAGAGGACTAACCCCCTGACGATACTGGTGGCCGATGGCAATTACCTGGGCTCAATGCTCACTAGGGAGCAGTATGAACCCTTTAGGAAGGCTACCTGAAGGGTGCTCAAAAGAATGTCCCCCGATCAATGGCCAAGATTCATGACACCCTCCTGCAGGGGATGGTTCTTCGTATTTGTGTTAGCCGAAATAGCGGCTAAAGCTGGAGGGTTTCAAATCCTCACTCAAGACAGCGTCCTGGCGAATCGTCAGGCACGATGGGCCTCAGGAAGAGGACACAGTCAGAGGCACCAGGCATCTCCTAGTTGTGCAGATTCCTAAGTCCCAGACGAGGGCTCTTGCGGCACTCAACAGCAAGCCTTTCTGTCACTTTGGACAGGTCAACTTTAGGATTGCCGGCCAGGGAGAGGAAGAGCCTTTTGGGACACAGGAAGATTGCGAGCAGACCTAAATGACTGCTCCGTGTCTCACCATTAACTAGATTAACTTGCATCACAGCAAAGGAGCCTCTGCAGTTTTGCAGAAGGGCATGGCTGCGAGGACACAGGCATCTCGCTAATCCGAGAACCGTGGTCAGTTCGAGATACCATAAGGAGATTAGGGAAGGCTAGTCTTTTTAGTTACAGGGACCCGAAGGCAGCCAAACCAAGGCCCTGCATACTGACGAAGAGAGTTAACGCTGTCCCGCTGCTTGAGCTATGTTCAAGAGACCTGATAATGATAGCCACGGATCTCAGAGGAATAGGAAGGCTAGATCTGGGATCGGCTTACTTTCTGTATGCCAGCGATACTAACCCACCAGTGGAGGTATGTTCACTGGTGGAATATCTACAGTTGGGATGCGATGCTAATTCCCACCATACTTTGTGGGGCAGCAAGTACGTCAACTCAAGATGTAATGACCTACTGGAATACCTAATCACCACTGCTTTAGATATTCTTAACACGGGGGACACCCCGACGTTCCGTAACTCGGTCAGGGAGAAAGTCTTTGACATCACTCTCTGTACAAGTAGTATCAGGCATAACATCAAGGGGTGGAGAGTCTCAGATGAACCCATGCTCTCAGATGACACACCGATAGAGTTCGTGTTGGAATCCATTGTACCCGCTGGCCCCAAATGGGTCAGAAGTCCAAGAAGAACGGACTGGGATAAGTTTTCCACGGAGCTAAGATGTGCACTTTCAGAGGTTCCCAGGTCAATCAGAAAGGTGGATACGCTGGAGATGGCAGCCAACACTTTCACGGAAGCCATGAAAGCTACTTATGAAAGTAATTGTCGACCTACATGAGACCGAGAGGCTGGGGAGACATACTGGTGGAATGGGAAACTCGAAGAGCTTCGCCGGGAAACTAGAGAGCGGTTCAGACAAGCCAGTAATGGCAAAACGTAGTAACTATGAACCTCATTTACAACTATCAGGGATAAACACAGGGGTGTAATACGTAGATCGAAGCAAGAGAGCTAGATCAACTTTTGCACTAAAATATAGAATGGAGCTAAGGCGGCTAGATTAAATGAGCTGCTCTCTCGATATCCGGACGCTATTCTCGGCACTCTGGAATTTCCCGGCGGGGGTTACTCAGTGTCGGACGAGGACACTTTGGCTCACCTGATCAAGGCACATTTCCCAGACTTTTCAAGGTTTGGAGAAGCGACGGCTTGTCAACGAGATTGTCACCCCTGTCAGGGTCAAGTGGAGCCTAAAGTCCTTCAGCCCTTACAAATCTCCTGGCCTATCCACGAATGAGGAATGAGTTAACAGCGACGCACACCTGCCCAGTGATAGAGACTACTGTCTTACAGATGGCTCCAGGAACAGTTACTACATCAGTGAGTCCGAGATATCAGCGAACAGCGTGGCTGATGTCCTCTCCTTATGTAAAGGGTTTTTGGGGTCACGATTAGGCTCACAAGGGGACGCAATGGGATTACCCAAGCGTGAGAGGCTGTTACACTGAAGGCCGGCAGTGAAGAAGTGAAGAAAGTTATCGCTTGAACTAGGAACTTTTCAGCGCCAGGGCCAGATAAAATCAACAACTTTTGATGGAAGAAGTTCACTTCTACGCACCGACATCTAGCTCGTATATTTACTACTTTGAAATGGAAAACAACCCATCCCGCAGTGGCTCGTGGAAGGACGCACGGTATTGATCCCTTAGACCGGAGATTTGTCAAGTCCACAGAACTACATGCCCATAGCTTGCTTAAACACCAGCTACAAGCTATTCACTGGCATCCTCAATGAGAGGATATTGATATCTATCGAGCCGGTATGGTGTGCAATAGTTGAACAACGTGGATGCAAGAGAGGACTGGCAGGTTGCAGGGAGAAACTGTTAATAGACAGGTGTATTACCCAAGACTCGATCAGGTATCGACGCAATCTGTCCATGGCTTGGATTGACTACCG
>JAABKJ010008451.1:0-11447 GCA_011634705.1 Andricus grossulariae | reverse complement strand
TCAGATCCAGTTTTCCTAAGCGACAAAAATTATTATTTAACCTAAATTTTAAACAGAATTAAAAACTCTTTTGTCTTCCAAAAAGCCTTTTTTGAAC
The DNA here is from genome assembly GCA_011634705.1 of Andricus grossulariae. Taxonomy (NCBI): domain Eukaryota; kingdom Metazoa; phylum Arthropoda; class Insecta; order Hymenoptera; family Cynipidae; genus Andricus; species Andricus grossulariae. The sequence continues at coordinate 11,350 of JAABKJ010008451.1, read as the reverse complement.
CACCGTACTGGTGAACTTCGGATAAGTTAAATAAAAAGTGCTTTCCGAGCACTCGAATGTCTTCGAGAACTCGAAAGCGATTTTGAAATAAAAATTTGAGATTTTTTATCCCAAACAATGACCAAATTCTGTAAAAATTCAATAAACTGACGACATTTCTGAATATAATAAATTTCTTCTAAATTACAAACAGAAGACAGCGGCGATGAAACAACGAACTCGACGACGGATCAACACTCACTTGATAGGTATGGAAAGGATCAAGACGTATATGGCTGTGTTGCATATGAGCCTTCTCTTCCTGAAGGAGAGACTGAAGAAAGTCAGCAACAGAAAAAGCTATCTCTTCTTCGGAACTTTGAGCAAAACCAACTCGACGAGGAGGTAGTGGCACACCTCTTGTCATCCACATACCTATCAGAAAGGGTCTGTCTGAATAAAAGAGAGCGACAGGACTTTTCTTTAAGGAACATCTTAACCGATCATTGGCCGCACTTGATCATGAAGGAGCACTTCATAAATCACGCCTCCACGCTCATTGGCCGTGATATGAGAGAAGTTTGCGAACAGAATGTGAGAAAAAAAAATTCCTGATATCATCGATTATTTTCGGGACTACAGCAGGAAGTACAAGTGGAGAAAAAATGTTCCAATAAAAGCAAGGGAGATACAAATTCAGTTAAAAAATGCAGCAGATGCCTGCGCTGTTTTGAGCTGTCGCGTTCCAGAAATTCTGGTTCTTTTGAAATTTCTTTCTTGTTATTTCGAAGAGGAGGATATCTTCATTTTGGTTGTGAGTATTTTTTTATTGGTTATTACCATCTCTTATGAACATTGTTCTTCATTATTTTAATTGTTTATTCTATTGAATCAATAGTTCTGAATAATTTTCTTTACTGACTTCGTACTAATTTCATTTCTTTCATGTCACAAGAACTTCTAAAAATAGTTACTTTTTTACTTTAAAAGTAAATGGAAGATAGCTTATTTCTTTTATTATTAAATAATGAAATTATGGGATGGTAAAGAATTGAATTCAATGTGTTTCATTTATCAGTGATGATAATGGAAGCTCTATCTTTTCAGGATCCTAGCATCGATGAGGAAGCAGTTAAAATGACAGGGAATTCTAATGGCCCTGTTCTGGTCGTAAAAGGTGAGAACTTGCTCTTATTTTTCACATAATAATAGTAATTTTCCCAAATCAGAAAAGAAATAAAAAGTAAGTTTATGAAGAAGCCGAGGTGGGGAGCAAAAGTATAAGCTTAAAAAAGAATGGGAACTGTTCTCCGGATATAATCTCGGTTATACTATAATAATTAATAAACTCCAAAATTTATCTAGAATTTTCAATATGATTTCTTTTTCTACAGGAATGTCCTTGTATGACGCAGCAATCCGCTGCATTATTGACATCAAAGGGATTGTCATCGCTGAGGCTGATAGCGTGCTTGAAGGTATTTTCCTGCTTGCACTGAGCTTCTTCGTTTACGGGTACAACTATCAAGCAAATAAATCATCATCACTGGAGTTTATTCAGAGGTAATTCAATTTAACTAACGAAAAGCTGTCCCACAACTTTAAATTTCCTATTTTATCAAATTATTTTATTATATTTGAGGAGGAAATCAGTACAAATTCAATCTGACCCCATAAAAGGATCAATGTCTGCAATATTATGCGTCAACAAGTTGAAAAACGTTATTATTTATGTTTTAGGACGCTCCTTAGTATCAACCCCACAAAAGGAAGCAAGCGAGTAATAAAAAAAAGAGGTGAAACGTTCAAGCCAGATCAGCTAGTGATAAAGTTAATGACAAAAATTGTTGAATGCAAAATATTTAATTGAAATTATATGTATTTTTATTATACGTATTTTTATTATATGTATTTTTATTATATGCATTTTTATTATATGCATTCTTATTATATGCACTTTTATTATAAATGATGTCTCCTTAGTGTATTTTAAATGTTCTTGAACTCTTAAGTAAAGTGCCAGCTTCTTCGTCAATTTTCCTATCAATTCAAAGGGAAAATTCTCAAATTTTTTGGGGAATTTTCCCTACGAAATGTTAGGTAAAATTCCCAAACTCTTAGGTAAATTCTGAAAAAGTTTGTGAATTTTCCCTAAGAAATTTCAGGGAAAATTCCAAAAATTTAGGTAAATTCCCAACTTTTTGGGGAATTTTCAATACGGAATTTTAGGAAAATTCACAAACTCTCAGGTGAATTCCCAAATTTTTTGGGAATTTTCCTTAAGAAATTTTAGGAAAATTCCCAAACTCTCAGGCAAATTCCCAAACTTTTTGAGAATTTTCCTTACGGAATGTTAGGAAAATTCCCAAAGAGTTTGGGTACAAAGCTTCACAAACTTTTTTGGGAAAATTCCCAAAAATATTTTTACAGTGTATTTTAGTATCACGTTGTAGGCTCCAGCAGTAATCGACCATCATATTTTCACTCCAAACAACTTGGTATCTTTGTTCCATTATTTTAATATCCTGATGGAACCTTTCACCGTGCTCCTCACTGAAGGCCCCAAGACTTTCCGAAATAAATTCAAGATGTGAATGAAGGTAATGAATTTTTGTATGCGGCCACCATTTTTGCTCATCATATTTTTTATAATTTGGATCCTTATTGTTGCCAAAAAATTTTGAGACAACATTTTTAAAACCTGTCCAAGCAGCAAGTTCAAGTCATGTAATTTTATTTAGAAACTCTTCGTCATTAACAAGAGCCCTTATTTGAGGTCCATCCAAAACTCCCTAATCAATTTTTGCTTGAGATATTTTTTGGAACTTGATGAAGAGATAGCTAAAAGCATCACTGTCACTTGATCTCATAGCTTTCAAAAATTGCTTTGGTAAAAGTATCTTTGTAGTGTTTACTAATGGATCATGTAATACATTCTTTGAATCTGCAGTCAAAGTTTGACGAACTGTTCAAACATTTTTTCAGGACTATCCCATTCGCACAAAAAAAACCAGGAAATTTAACAAATCCATTCTGTTGACCAAGTAGGATTGGTATGATCTTTAAGTCACCGCATATTTGCCAGTTATGTTTATCATATTTTAATTTAGTAAGCAACAGTTTAAGATCATTGTAGCTCTCTTCCGAACTTCTAGAATAGGCTACCAGAAGCGACGCAAACACATTCCCATTGTGCAATAATACTGCTTTAAAACTTTGTGTGGATGAATCAAGAAACAGCCGCCAATCATCAGGAATGTCATTGATGCAATCAAACTCAGAAATCAAACATTTAATATTATTTTAAAAAACTAATAAGCCTTCGCGGAAGAAATAATGCCTAAAAGGTTCATCTCTTTTTCTATAAAAAGATACCGTAGTATTTTTTGTAAGAACTCCTTTTTCTTCTAGCCTAGATGCGAGAAGCTTAGCGTTTCTTCTAAAATTCCTAAATCTCTTACGAGATCATTTAGTTTTGTTTGGTTAAACATTTCAGTAGCTTCTTTATTTTCGTCATCGACTTCTTCAAGATTGGATTCATCATCTTCACCATTTGTTCACCTGAGGTTCTGCAATTTCTTCATTCACTTCCATAGATTCGTTTTTCTTTATTCTTCTGCCAACTGAGGCGTCTAGAATGTTTTTTTGAATTGGCATTGTAACGGAAGCGACTGATGGATATGAAACATCCGATCGGTTTTTCGCATTAAATCCAAGTGTATAAACTAAGCAGAAATAACAGTCATCTATATGATTCGCAGGTTCTCGCCAAATCATAGGAAAACTAAAACGTTTCTTTGTTTTATCTCCCTTTTGCCATTTACTAAAGAAATGTCGCACAATAAGCGCACAAAGTATTTTGGTATCCTTATCAAAATTAGTCTTACCAAAATCAGCCATAGCACTTGGATAGCAAGAGTTATATATTTGTTTATAATTATCTGTAAAAATCTTCCTGTTTCTCTTTAACACGAATTCTCCACAAAGAAGATAAAACTCATCCGGACAGTTTGTGCACATTGTGATTTTTCTTCAAAAAGTACAATGTTATTTCAAACTTAGGCCCTTTATATCAATAGATTGAATGTGTTATTGCAATTCTGCTTAATTTGTAAAATTAGTAGAAAAATTATCTTAAAATCACAGGTGTAAACAAAAGTTCAATTTTTCGTGAAATATAAATAAGTAAAGTGAATGTTTTTTGATAATGATGACAATCACTGTCCGAACATTATTCTGTTTTGTTTTCTCCATCTGTTAAATTTCTCGAAGGCCATCTCATATTTTACTCTTATTATTTTTATATTTTGCTTCTTCATTTATATTGAGGGGTGGCATTTTGTTTGTTTTCCATGACTTTGAATGTACGAAGATTTACATTTATAACACTTTGCAACGTCATTGCTGATAATTGAAGTTTCACGGATTCTACTGTTGTAGATATAAGCACACGATTGATGTGGGAGCCATCTGTTTGAGCTGTGGTTGGTAATTTCGTATGGCGCGAGATTTGAAAGTAGTTTGTTCCAAGATTAAGTTTGATACATATATTCGGTTTCAATTGCTTTAGAATCGAACCGAAGGGCCTATAACAAAGCCACTGAACGCGTCCTCGGGTTGCGGAAAGAGGATCCCTGTACTAAGGGTTTCTGCTGAATATGGTTACAATAATCAATGAGCAATCGCGGAAAATTGTCCAGGGATGGTCCCAAAGGAATAACCCCTAAGCGAAGGCATGACAACCGTGCCAAAAACTGAATGGCACCTGGGCGAGGTGTCTTAAACGGTGTCTCTGGGATACCGGGCGACCTCTCAGTTGCAAAACGATTGAACGCGCAGAGCACCCGATAATCGGTCGGCAAACAGTGCCGATCACCCTAGAGTTTGGGGTGCACGTTTCGCATCAGTCTTTGCGAAATCAACACGCCTACCTCTTGAAAAATGGATATGTACGCGTAGCGCTTCCCGAACCGCTGCTTGAACAAACTGCAGACGAAGATGAGGAAGCGACATTAGGACCAACCGCGGAAAGCAGACACTTTCTGAGAGATGATAGCGATTTCAGGAAAGGAGGAACATTGACATACAGCTTCCTCCTAAGCCCCAAGATCTGGCTGAAATGGATGCCTCCCTTCGTGAGGATATCTCGGAGAAGTCTTTACTTTTAAAGTAAAGGAAGATATGAAAAGGCTAATATTTTGAAACATTTGTGTCTAAGTTGTTATAAATATAATTGTGATATAAATTTCCATAGAATCTTCTGTAAATATTTATTTGGACGTACATTTTCGTGTTTACATACTTATCTTCTATATAAAGACGCCTTTATACAATTTTTTTCGAGCTTAATCTACAGAACGGATTTCAACATCTTTTTCGACAATTTTCTTTTCCCTCCTTATTTATTCCAATCACGCTTAAAATATTTTTTGAACTGATAAATAGTAACATAATGCTTCATATGGCTAAAATAACTCATTTTTGGTACAAATCGAGATTCTAGGGTTTAGACTGCAATTATTAGATTGGAGAGTACAGACTGCAGCTCCCAGATTGGAGAGTTTAGTCTGCTAACCCCAAATTGGAGAGTCTAGCATGGACGTACTGAAATTATGTATGCAGGCTGCGAATACGTAGTAAAATTTACTCATTTTCTTCAAGTTATATTTTGAATTTTATCATTTTAATTTTGTTTTCTTTCCAGGTGCAATTTGTTCATCCTGTCATGTTCCAAAATTGCTAGCCGTTTTTATGATCCCAAATATACTTTTATACTTTTCCTTATTTGATAACTTTTATAAGAAAGCCCAATTGGACTCCAAAAAGACCGAATAACATCTACGAGATACAATGTAATTTGCGAAGAATTTCGTCATGAATAATGAAAACTACTCTAAATAATGATGTGTCTCCAGCATACTGAAAATATTTTCGCTACGCAAATATTTTTCAATTGCAAAATAATTTCAACAAGTCTTTTGCACAAACGCAAAATCACTGAATCGACAGAATACCTCATTAACAATTTACTGCACACAAAAATTGTATAATAAAATAAAATAAAATTTTAATGTATAAAATTTGTAGATCCAGAAAATCTAAAAAATAAACCAAAATTTAGTAACTATTTTTTTTCTACACCCTGATTATTAGCGAACTAAACTTGTATGTGTTAGTTTTTCCCCCGGATATTTTACATATTTTAAACCTGAAATCATTATGGTTTGAACGAGATTTGCAATTTTTTAACAGTTTTAAGTTATAATAACATTTTTCAAACAAAATCGGTTATTTCAAACACAAATCATTATATTTTAAAGAAGATTTACATTTGTTAACAATTTTCTGTTATGGCAATATTTTTTTCGTAGGAAATTATTATTATTTTTATCAAGAAATTATTACATTTCAAAGAATATTTACCATTTTCCAACAACCGCAGGGTTATGTACATTGTTTCATCGAGAATTTGTATTTTTAAACAAACCATCGTTGTATACATTATTTTTGTTTAAAATAATAAAATTTATAAACTTGAAGAATTTAGGATTGTTAGGGTTTTTCGTCGAAAATTGAAAGTTTCATTTGAAAATCATCAGATTACAAAGAAGTTTAATAATTTTTAAACAATTTTAGGTGACGTTGGCGTTTTACATCGCAAATTGGTATTTTTAAACGAAAATCATTATGATAAGAAAAAGGTTGAGAATCTTTTAACAATTTTGGATCATTTTTTTTCGTCGGAAGTTGGTATTTTTAATATTAAAGAAAAAAGATTTTAAGAAAGATTAAAAAATTTGAACAATTTTAGGTTACGTTTTCGCTTTACACCAAAAATCGGTATTTAAAAAAAATCATTATGATTTGAACAAGATTTGCAATTTTTTAAGAGTTGCAAGTTATATTAACATTTCTCAAACAAAATCGGTTATTTTAAACACAAATCCTTAGATTTCGAAGAATATTTACAATTTTCAACAATTTGCTCACCTTTCATTTTTTTTTGTGTGTAGAAAATGATTGGTATTTTTAATGGAACATTATTACATTTTAAAGAATATTTACAATTTTCCAACAGCTTCAGCCTATGTTCGTGTGTTTCACCTGAGATTTGTATTTTTGATCGAAAAATCATTATATGAAGGATTGTTTTTTAAAATAATAAAGTTTAAAACCCTTGAAGAATCTAGGATTGTGTAATGGTTTTTGATTTTATTCAGAAATTATTAGAGTTTTAAGAAGTTTAATAATTTTTTAACAAATTCAGGTTATGTTGGCTTTTTACTTCGAAAATTTGTATTTTCAACTGAAAATCATTATACTTTAAACAAGATTTTTTTTTCTTCAAACAAGGAGTATTTTTCAATATATTTTGCTTACGCTACTTAGTAAGCTGATACCTCTTTTACCATTGCAATTGCTTTTATCTCAGCAATTGCAATGGTAAAAGAGGTATCAGCTTACTAAGTAGCGTAAGCAAAATATATTGTGGAATAAACGTGTGCATCGGTTTGTTTGTAAAAAGAATTCTCAAAATCTCTTATTAATTAGACAGTTATTACTCAGGTGCGTAAACGTTATACGTACATTATAGTATCCTACATTTTAATCCAAACATTACAAGCAAAAATTTGCAATGACAATTCAGTCAAATTCATGAGCGTTTTGTAAACTTACTTTTATAAAATTTGTATTCACTAAAAAATATAATCTTATATGCAAAAACTCACGAGTGAAAGACCATGGTTTGGCGGTAAGCTCCGGAGCCTATTGTCAATTCGAAAACTCGCACGCTGTCGTGAACTGAAATCATTAGTTCTCCTAAATTATTTAATATTTTAATCTGAAACATTATCCAAAAAAAACGATATCAAACCTTTTTCCGGATTTTTGCCGCGAGAAGCTTTTTTGGCGGTTACAAATTCGCACGACCAACGAAACGCTAGAAGGCATAACACTTAAATTTACTCCCGGCATCAGAAAAAAATTAATAAAATTTTTCTAAAGATTCATTTTTCAAGGCGGATTGCTTCATCATTCGAAGGAAACGCTGAAGTGTGATCCTAACTAAATTAATCACTCAGGTACGCCATTTTTGCACGTTTACCATGAAAAAAGTACAGTATTAATTGGTTTGACGTTTACTAGATATATTACTGGAGGAATGGCACTTTTTTGTTCTGCACTTAATAGTACAGTTCATGTAATAATGTATAGCTCACTACGCCTGTAACGCTACATAACTTTTACAAAAATGTTGAACAAAATTTTTAATTACTCTATGCAGAAATTATTTATGTAGGTTCCGACTGCGTAATAAAATCTACTATGGTGAAATCTACTCATTTTCTTTCACTTGAATCTCCAAATGACTTACAATTAACTTAACGCCCAAACCAAATTTTAAGGAAGCGTCCTTCTACCCAAAAAGTAAAATTTATTTTTGAACCCTCATTTTTAGAGGTAATATATTAATTTTTACAAGAAGTTCAATGGAAATTTTGGCCAATTTTGACTAAGATTGGACAACTTTGATTTTCTGAGTGAGTACACTCGAGAAATAATGCCCCTTATTTACTTTAAAGTTTTATCCGTTTTAACCAAAGTTGATACACTGAAAAAAAGGCATGTTTATTTGATCCTTATTATCAATAGTTTATAGTTTTCTTATTAAAAATAAATTTACATTTTTACTGGAATCATTTTATTAAAATAGAAAAAATTTATTTACATTAAAGGAGTTCTAGTTCGGCAAGAAAAGTTCCTTCTTCCTCCAATAATTAGGAACTTATTTTTAGATGTAAACCAAACTATCGAATTAATTGAAATGAATTTGCACCTTCCTCCTTATTTAACTGGCAAATTTCAATCGGAACGGCTTAGTATCTCTATACAACTGCAGTAAATTATTCACTTTGAAAAAACAATGCATACACACACTAAATTTCGTACATATGGATTGCGAGTGAATTAAAATTCGCATTTGATCAAAATGGATTTAGCCGCAACTTACAATTACTACTACCATGAAATGGCGGGTAAGTGTAAACTGTGAAGTTCCATTTAATCATATGATCATGAAATGAATTTGTTTTCAATGTGAAAAGCAGTAAGTAATTTTTTATGTTTAAGTAGCAATCAATGAACAATTTCGTTCATTTTAACGTTCAAAACTTCCAGCGGATATGATTGGGTGGTCAGTGTGTTGAAAGAGTAATTTCTACTCAATAACTTTTAATTTTGAGACCCTCCCCAACCCCCTTATATCGTGCCCTGAAAATGCCCGAAAAATTCAAAATAGCAGTTTTAAGTGAAATTCATTCTAAAGATGGCATTTTTTTAATTTTCTTAACATTAATTATTTTTATTCGATGAGTGACAAGTTTACAAGTATTTTCAAACTCATTTCCAATTGTTGAAACAATCATTATTTGTCATTACAAAATTTTCTTCTCAGTAAATCGAGAAAACTTACTATTTTTTGAGATAACTAATATAATTGATGAATCTAAAAAATGCTATTTTCTGTTTTGAAGTGTCTCGTCCTGAAATTCTGGATGAGTAGTCAAGCATTTTTTATAAGCTTGGGTAGTCGTCCTGAATTTTCGGGACGACTAGTCCATCCCCTTTTCCAATTCCCCTAATTTTTTGGGACGACTAAAAACAGCCTTTTTGTTTAACATATCTTGCAATCTTCAAACTAAATATGGAGGATGATAGATATTCCCATTCCTTCTTACGTAATTTATTGTAGAGTTTTTATGTTAACCCCAGTGATAAGAGAAAAAAAAATTCAAAATATTTTGCAATTTTTTCAAAAATTTTTATTTGTATAATTTTTACAGTATCATCAGAGAAGGTATTAGATTTGTGTAAAATTTAACACCCTCCGTTTTCGTCAAATGTCCACGTTTTGAGACCCCCTGAACCCGAAAAACAGGTGTTTAAGAATGTGTCTGTATGTATGTCTGTCTGTATGTTTCTTTATATATGTGTATTGGCCTTTGGTATACTATTTACTACCTTAGAATGAAGGTCAAGTTCGTTAGCATTTACAAAATTAAAAAAAAAACGAACGAAAAAGAAAATTGAAAGCCAAACAGCGCACGATATGAAAGAAAAGTCAATAGGAGAATAACATTTCTTTTTTAACACCCTACAAGACTGCCTTCACAACTTTTTGAATTTTCTTGAAAAATCGAAAATTCAAATTTTGATCAAACAAAAAAATGCTGGAAAATGAAAAATTCCATTTTGGGGGAAACTATATTAGATACGACAAAAGATGATTCGACGAAAATTGTGCATTTAAAAAAGTTCTACAAATTTCCTAATCACTTTTTGATAGGACGCGTAGTTTTTATTTAAATACGTAAAAAACAAAAGTAACAAAAGTTGTTTACCCAAAAAGAGCTACAAATTTGTCATCAATAATTTTTTGATAGGACGCGTAGTTTTTGTTTTAGTCGTAAAAACTAACATTAGAGATAAAAAAATTAAATTTTTTGGAAAATGACACAGGTTACGAAAAAAAAAATTAAGAGACAAAAGTTGTTCAACAGAAAAAAACATCTAAAATTTTTTCATAAACTCTTGTTATAAAAATCAAAAAATTAACTTTTTGGAAAAAGGACACAAGCTACAATAACATTTTATTTAAGAAAATTTATCGCCTAAATTATATCTACAAATTTGTTCAAAACCACTTTACGCTAGGATGCGTTTTTCTAATATAAATCGTAGAAAATAACACTGAAAATAAGCAAATAAAATTGAGGGAAAAAACTTCACAAAATACAATAAAATGTTTGATATAAAAGTGTTGAACATAATAGAGAAAAGATCACATTTTGGACAAAATCGAGTCCGAAGCACGAGATGTGTGATGAGAAAGTGCTCGTTAAAGCGGAAGGAGCTTTAGCAAAAGAGAATTCACAATCACAAAATTACAGTTGTCGATACTTAGACCTTTAATTGTAAAAGGTCTGTGTGCAAATATGAGAGAAATACAATGACCGAGCGCGTAGCGCCAGCTAAATACATGATCAAGCGCGAAGCGCGAGAACCAACAGTCGCACTTCCTAAGAGCGCTTAAACTTGCGAGCGAAGCGAGCCGCGCGATGAGAATGTGCCCGCGCTGCGGGCAGATTTTTTGTTCTTTACACGATTTTTATCTCTTAAAGTTATCAAATTTTGATGAAAATGTTTATATTCAGCAGAATTATAAATGTGACAGTAAACACTTAAATTAGAATTGATAAATCATCTTTTTCCTCAGATCCTCGTGTAACGAACTGGCCTTTAATGGGAAGTCTACTTTTCACATAGGGTGAGTTAATAATTAATTCAATGTAGCAAAAGTAATTATTTA
>JAABKJ010008450.1:0-11447 GCA_011634705.1 Andricus grossulariae | reverse complement strand
ATCCAATCTGATCAATTTTTCAAATTTTAAATAAAACAAATACCTTCTTATCAGGATGAGAATGTAAAATTAAAACTACTACCAAATAGTAGAATTTTAAAAGAAAAGGGGCAAAATTTAAACAAAAAATATGAAAGTATACTTTTCAACCAAAAAGAATTAACTTTTGATCAAGCGAAAGAACAAGAAAAAGCGAAAGTTTCTTGAAAACAGGTGAAAAAAGAGGAATTCTTTGAAAAAGGGGTAAAGAGAAAAATAGGGTAGAGAATGTAAAGTCGGAAATATGCAAGTAACTTTGAAACATTTTTAATTATTGTGACCGAAGAAAAAGATGACTGAAAAAATTGGTGGCAGGCATGCACTTGTCGTGGCAGCCAACACCTGCTGAAAGTGGTGAGCCCTGCTCTACGCTGTCGAGGATCAGGTTCATCTGCACCATCACCGCCATTGGTACCTTTACAACGAAATTCGGGACTCGGAAACCCAACAAAAACTGTCTTTTTTTGGGTTTATACCAATTCATGTGTGGCTTGATGAACACTCAAGAGTGCAGGAAGTTTATATGGAAAACAATTATTATCTTCAACGTGAATACTATGAACAGAACGATATGTTAATCCGTCATGCTGAATGTGACGGCGTTATATACATGCTATCAACGATAGCATGTATAGCTCAGAGCGGAGAACTTCTAGCAGTCAGACCAGCGCATCGCGTAGGTATGTTAATGTGGGATATGATTTTTGATTCACGTCGAACCAGCGATTTAGGAAAGTATCATCAGTTTTTTTTTAAATATTATCGTATAGAATAATCTTCAAATTTTTGTTTGTACTGAAAATTTCCACATGGGGCCCTACGTAAAAGTTCATATGGGAATCCGCATGAATTTATATATAAAATGGTATGGGCAAATAGTGACCTTGAATTTTTTTGAAATTACGTATACTTGTGCATTTTGACGCGCTGATTACGAATATGATAGTGAAACGTCGAAAAATATTTCAGACGAAAGTTGTAGATCTTATCGAAATGCACATTTTACACTACCGTCGCAAATTGTCAGTATAATCAGTGAGACTTCTTGGATTGAGCAAAATATTTTTTTGGATTAACCAAATGTTTTACTTGGATCAAACAAAATATGTAGCATGATCAACCAAATTTTCCTAAACAAAAAATTGTTTTGGGTCAAACAAATATTTTTTTGTCCATATAACATACATATTCTAGGGTTCATTCAACCAAAAATTTTTTCATTTAAAAAAAATCCGTTTCTGAGTGTATATGTAGCATTGGACATATAATTATAAAGGTTATATTTTGTAAACACATTCCATTGACAAATATCAAAACCCATTCCGGGATTTCCTGTAGAAACGATTTATAGGTTTTCACATACAAGAATTGATATAGGAACTCATAGATACGTACGTTGGTTCCCACGTAGGTTCCAAATTTTCCCAAATTTTCCCATACTATTTCATATATGAATCCATGTGGATTCGTGTATGGGTTCCCATGTGGGTTCCTATATGGGGACGCTGACTCACCAGGATCCTTTTTCTCTTGATCTTTTTGCTACCACCTAGTTTAACAATTTATTAGTATACGCCAGTTTGACATCTGAGAAAACTCCCTTTTCCCTCGAAGGTTTTTTAATTGAACAGAAATTCTTCAATTTGAATTCAAACATCAAATTTTGGTCAATTTTTTTTTGATAACCTCAATGGATGTCCTGAATGATGATCTCAATCATTTTTACCTTTGTTGAACTTTCAGTGCTTCAATTTGAAATTGTTTAGTCTTTAATTTTGAAATTGATATTTAATCTTTTAAAAAATTTACAAATCTTTGTTTTCTTTTCAAGGTGAATCACCGCTAACTCTTACACCAAAAGAATGGTATATCCATTATTCTCAAAAAAATTTTAGGCTAACGGTAGAACCTGCGATAAAGACTGTGACTACACTTCGCCTTTTTGGTGACAATTATATTGAAAGTGAAGGAAGCTCATTCAAAGAGGTTACTGTAGCTGGTATAGCATTTTATGTGTTCACAGGTGGGAATAAAAGAATTACATCAGCTGTGCTTGCACATCCATATGTTTATAGCTTAGGATAAATTATTCTGTGAACAAGATAAATCACAAATTTATAAAAATTGTGCGATATTTTCGTCATGTATATTCCTGAATAAACACATGATAAAATAAACATTACTTTTATAGTAGGCTGCGAGGATTTGGAACAGTGAAAGTAAATGCTTATAGGCGTGTTCAATTTTTTGCACCCACTATTTAATTGTTTCAAGAAAACGAGGTATCACAAATGTAGTGAATTAATTTGTAAAATAAAAAACAATAAAGTTGACCGAACTCGAACCCTAGCACAGTGGCTGGCCAAGAGTCGGGTTTTCTTACTATTGCCAAATTCAAATTTTATCATCTGAATGGCTTCTTAAATATTTTGAGTTGATTTTCTGAAGTTATCGCCTCTGTTATGGGCTGACATCCATTTCTTAGGATAATTATAAGACTTTGATCTTGTACCAAACAATGTTTTAGCCTGCCGTATCATTCCATTTCGCGACTAACTATTTGTCTAAACGGGCGTGCTATTTGGTACATAGGCTGTAGTACAGACTCTCGCTGATATCTTTGAAATGACGGCCCATACGACTTGAAAAAGTGCGCACCGTATCAAAAACAACAACAATTTTGTTATTAAACATTTTATTGCATTTTGTGTGGGTTTTCCATACATTTATATTTTTAATGTTATTTTTTACGATTAAAACATCTACGCATCCTATCAAAAAAGAATTGATGACAAATTGGTGGTATTTTTTGGGCGAATAACTTTTGCCTATTATTTTTTTTCTTATCCTGTGTCATTTCTCCAAAAAAAATTTTCATTTATAATGTTATTTCTGCTATTAAAACAAAAACTACGCGTCCTATCAAAAATCGATCAATAACAAATTTGCTGACATTCCTAGGATGAACAACGCTTGTTTTGTAATTTTTTTCCGTGACTTATTTCGTTTTACCGAAAATTCCATTTTTTTTATTTTTTATGTTGTTTTTTACATAAATTGATCCTTTTTCGTATCTTTCATAGTTTAACCACAAAATGGAATTTTTCATTTTCGATCTCTTTTTATGGCTAAATGAGAACCGTTAATAACAAAATGCTTGTTAGCAAACTTGATCTTTCTTCTTGTTCCCGTAAACTGTCTGTAAAATTACAACCTAATCTGATTAGTGTTTTAAAAGTTATCCGGGTACTAATTCAAATTTTCCGACATTAATGACCCTTCAACCGCGCAGGCCCATATAGAGCATTAATTCCGCATTTGGCCGGTGTGCAGCGCTTGTGCTACCCTTTCTTGCAAATGAAATTAATAACCAAGGATATAAGAAGGTTTCAACTTGAAACCGAGAATTTATTGGCCAATTGTCTGCCAATTGCCATAGTTTTTGATGTACCAGATGTTAATTAACGTTTTCGGACCTATCAAAATAAATATATGGGCGTCATTTCATTTTTACACTAACGTGGACCTCAGATCTCAAAGCCTGCTGTATATATTTATATCTAATTAGAATTAAAGAAGCTTTTGTCATCTGACTTATACACCTACATGCAGGGACATTGGAGTAAGTAAGAAATGAGTAAATATAATCTACTTTTGTTATTAATAATCTTTTATACAGGAGTGAGGCGGGATCCACATATCAGAAGTATGGTGTCGACCGCAAGACCGCATGTCCATACGGCCATACTAATTTGTGACTTTTTGCTCAAATGAGGGAAAATCGGGACAAGAATCTTTAAAATTGTAGAAACATCGACTGTAAATCTTTATAATCTTTTTGACTTTTTCATCTTGACAATTTTTGATCAAAAATCAAATCCACAATTGTGGTGTCCACCCTTTTGAAAAACGAAAATACTTTAGTGACGAAGCATGAACAAATTAGAGAAGGAAATAAGGGATAGCAATAAGGGAATTTCAAACTTACAAAATTTTCAATTCGTCGTTGCTCGGAATGTCATGGTAATCCTTTTATACGGTGGTGGTGTCTTCCTTCGGAGAAATGGCCTTTTGTAGAACGCCAGGTATCCTAGTCACGGATACGTCTTTGTAAAGCGGGGGTGGTTTCTGTGTTACGTATATAGCAGAGAGAAGGAAGATAATATTTAAACCTTACTATAGCGTAACACGACACTTGGAATTTCAGAGTCGAAAACCACGAACACCGAGTTAAATTAAATTATATTATTCATCAACCAAAATGAAGAAAGATAGTCCATGCAAGTAAAATATAAAACTAAAAGAAGATGCACTAGTGCTCCACACACACATGCGTATTACTCGATCCTACTTAATGCAAGATTGTACACATATAAGAGTGGCTTCGACGGCGTATGATACGAGATACCTAATACATTTCTCAAGTCTTCCTTCCACTTTCCCACATCCTTCAAATAAAAATTAAATAGCCACAACATTTAAGCTTGTCAAATATTCCACTCATAAATGATTGTAATAATCAACTAAAACGCAGATTAATTAAAATCACAAGACCAGCGAAACTGGGCCATGGAATACGAATAGATGTCGTCATGGCTATTCAGCACAAATAGTTAAATGCTCAAAGGCAACGAACTCGATTCATGGCCACATTGATGAACAAGACATTTCCAAAATCATAACTCGTTTCTCTGCCACATTGATGACATAGATGTTTCCTAAGTCGTACCGAGGATTTCGACCACACCATTTCCAAATTACAAAATTATGACAAATCCCTACCTATCCACTACGTGTTACAGGCCTTTGAAGCTACTCGATTTTATCAAAGGAAAGTTCAGTCCACTGGGAAGTTCGGCAACGTGCAGATCCTTTCGGTAATCTCTATAAGATTGGGACATCATTCCGCGAGTTCGAGATGGAATCAAGCTGTGTGCAATTAGAAAAATGGTAGACTGCGCATAAAAGTTGCGCTCCAAACATTTACTACTTCGAATCTCAGCACAAAGTAGACATTTTTTTGACTATATAAGTTTATTTGTGTTATTTAGGAAACAAGAAGAAAAAAAGTGAGTTTGATTGAACAAAGGTACTTCTCCTCTCAGGGTTAAGAACGTTCTCCTCTGTTTCTTGAATAATTTAGAACTAAAAGATATTTCTGAAGACAATAGTGTTGTCTGAGTGCGCTATTGTAGCGCTCATTATATAAACACGGTCACAATTCTAAGACAAAACCCATACATGTGGGAATTCAAGACAAGGATTGAGTCTCTCCTTCGTGATGCAACTCCGACAGGAATGGTGGTTTAAGTAAAACTACCATTCAAGGTGACCAACTCTGTATCGTGTTTTAATGTGTTGTTCGTTCGATAATTTGATTGAAACCTTTGCATAAAATTGAAAACCCTCTCTTCACTAAACATGTAAAGTCAAAACAGTTAAGTGAATGTTAAATAAACTAATCTTGAAGATTGGATCCAGTATTTAAAGAATAGATAATGGAGTTTTATTACCAACACCCGTTTTAATTGTCGAAATGAATTAACATAAAATTTTAGAAGCGTTAGAATCTCGACTAGAGAGGTTACAAGAAAACCACGAAAAATAATCAAGGAATTAATAAAGATTGATTCCCAATTGAAATCCTCCGCGTATTAGAGTCTACAGAAAAAATTCAAATTACGAAACTCGGTACGGAACCAACTGTTGGTGGTAGCGGTGGGTAATAAACCCACTGAACACACTTTTAAATGATGTTACCACTAAGCTAATATCATGCTGAATGTTTAAAACAAGCAAATTCTTTCAAAAGTCGAAATTAGCATTATGTTTAGAATAGAAACAAGACAACAATATTTTTAAACATAAACTTCATGTCTTACGTTCCAATTCCTATAAAACAATTGCGGCAACAATCAAGAAAAAAATTTTGCGCAAGAAAAGCCAGAAAGCAACTTGAAGATCTAGCTGACACATTTCTAGTTAACAAAACATTTTTTCACGATGTTGCTACTGTAACCGAACCAAATGGACATTCTCAACAATTGCTAAGGAACCTATTTTCATAAAAATCATTGCAAGCAAATTAACGAGTTTAGCTCCCACTAGTGTTAGTGACAAATTCAAAAAACTTAACGATCTTATCGCGCATTTAAAAAAGCGCTTTTCACAACAACAAAAAAGTGTCAGTGGTACACCAACTCAATAGCTAAATTTTTAATGAAGAAACAGGAATCGATCAGCGATGGATGCAATAGACTTCAAGCATTACTTAACTGTACTAAGCAAGCTCTTGAAGAGAAGAAGATCATTTAATGAAGCCAATCACAGATTACGCTCTCAATGCGTTTATAAAAGGGCTCTCATCGGAGATAAGTACAACCCAGGATCCTTCTACGAAGCATTAAAACATACAATGCACATTAAAGATATGATAAAAGAAAGAGGAGGAAACGAAACTACCATTTATCACATTGCAGAGCGATCTGAAAATTCAGTAGAACCCCTACAAAAAAAATTTGTTTGAATGTCATGACGGTCATGTCTGACCTAAGATTTGCATATTATAATAAGAACTACTAATTTTATTTTAAATCACTAATACACGTTATCAAATGTAAAAAAAATCAAGAATTAGGTAAACATTATTGTAATTAATTTGCTTATTACTATTTGTTTAGACCAAATAGCGCAGAGCTGAGAAGTTATTTTGAAAGGTCTTGAAATTATGAATTTTTCCTAAATGTTCACTTACGTAACCACATCTTTTTCCCCCGAAACTGAATTTAATCAAATGTAAACATCTTCGAAGAACAAGTTTAACGCGCTATCTAAGCACTTAATGTAAGAGATAACGTATGTAGTATAGATCTCATAAGCTAATGAAGCAGCAGATTATTTATTACATACATTTCGATTTAAATTCTTCATCAATACAGTGGAGTCTCACATTTTTCTATCTCCGTTATTTCCTGTCACCTTTATTTCCCGTCGGCTATAGACAGTTATTTCTATTTGCGCAGTTCAGGCAACTCCCACCACGGTCCTGGTATATTCTCCTCCGCGTCAGTGGCCGAC
Source organism: Andricus grossulariae (assembly GCA_011634705.1). Lineage (NCBI taxonomy): Eukaryota > Metazoa > Arthropoda > Insecta > Hymenoptera > Cynipidae > Andricus > Andricus grossulariae. The sequence continues at coordinate 4,331 of JAABKJ010008450.1, read as the reverse complement.
CAATTAAAAAGAGGCCCGAAGACATACAGCTTAAAAAATATAAAATTATTATTAACATTTGCGATTTTCATGTTTTCGCTAACCGTGGTCAACACCGGGATTAGATTCCAGAGGTGGCTCCTAATTGGTCGCAGAAATTTCCGCAATCAATCCTAATCCACCGAATAGAAAGAACTTTAACCACACCAGTTGAATGTTCATCATATTTCTAGCAGTGTACGCTGAACGTTCAAAAGTCGATTGAAAATCGACTTTAGAGAAAGATACCTTTATATCCAGATAACTTCTTTTTCTCTAAGTAATTTCTAAAAAAAATTGATAAAAAATATAAAAGGATGAAATCCATCTTTCCAATTCTTGGAACATATTTTGTAAAAATTATACTAGTTTTTAGAGGCTTCAAATTGGCCATTTTGGTGCGAAATGTATAAATTTGCCATGTCAAAATCAGCTTTCCCTAAAATGTTACAGATTACATAAATGATGACATCAGTTTTAATTAAATTTGTAACTAATCTTTTCTTCTTGAAGCTGAATTTTATCAAATGTAAATACCTCAGGAGCACAGGCTTGACGCGTTTACTCTAAGAGATAACGGCTATAGTATATATTATATAAGCTTACGAAACAGTAGAATGTTCATTAGTTAAGTTTTTGATCAAATTCTTAATTAGTAAATTATCAATTGATCCTATAATTTGCAAAGATGAGGATTGTCTGGACTCTGGTCTTATCCTCGGCAGTTATTCTTGATTCTATTGGTAAATATAATAATATAATTCAGAATGAGATAAATATTATAAAAAAATTGGTATTGAAATTATATAGATGTATTTTATAATACACCTATAATATTATATACGCATATACTAAATTCAGTATACGCGTTCCGTTTCCCGTGGTTTCCATTTTTATTATCTGTGAACATGATTACATGAGAAATTAAATTAAAGAACAAAGTTTTAATTTTCAAAAAATCATATGGTTAAGCTACATTTACGTTATACTCAATGTATACTTAATAAATTTAGTATACATATAACTTCATAAAAGAAATTTAGTATACGTAAGTATACTAAAATTACAAAGTGTAATGAATTTAGTAAACACATAGGAAATTTAATATGTCCCTGCATACTAAAATTGCAAACATTTCCAACAGATATCGTACATAGTCCAGATTCCTATTGGATTTTTTGCGAAAAATGCGAATCTGAAACTTTTAAATCGATATCTCGAAAAGTTTACGAGATATAAATATTTTCATATTAACATTTTTTCCAGGAGCTTCCGACCCCCGGTTTTTATATCCTTTTTCTTGCGTAGAGTGTATTTGGCGACACTCTCGCCTCAGTGAAATCTTCCTGCATTTCCATTATATGTTAGTTATTAAGAAAAAAGTGTCAAATTATGAAATTATGACTGGCATAATATTTCGAAAACAAGGAATTTTCCAGAACATTTTGAATTTTACTACGTGACAAGAATGCCGATTTTTCCATATTAAGCTATAGATCAAGAAAGAAGTTTAATTTTCATCAAGACAAGATAATTTTTCGACCAAAAATGGAGCGGGTATTTTTAACAAAAAAAAAAAACAATTTGCAACTAACATAATGAACCTTTAACAAAAAGGTGACTTTTTAAACACGAAAATTGGTTTTTCATACCAAAAAGGCGGATTCTTAACAGAATTTATGAATTTTCAAGTAAATAGTTCAATTTTCAACTAAAAGAGAGGTTTCTACTAAGAATGCAACAGCTGAAGTATCAGTCTAAAAGTGCTTTGACATAAAATTCTAGGACGAGTTCCACGTAGAAATGTACGTGGTAATCCACATAAAAATCCACGTGAACAACTACATTGGCAACTTCATTGGTTTTTCAAAGTAAATAGTTACATTTTTAACTAAATAGATGAATTGCAAAACTAATAAGATGAATTATCAATAGAAAAGTTAATTTTTAATACAGGAATTGAGTTTTTATTCAAGAAGTTGAATATCATCAAAAAAATGATGAATTCTCCACGAAAAATGTAATAGTTGCTATAAAAAATAAACAAAAAATATTGTAATGTTGAACCAAAAATTGTTTTACTGATTAGGAAAAGAGAAATTTTCCAGCACTTTGTTTAATTTTCAGCTGGAGAAGATACATTTTTATCTGAAAATAGAATAGGTAATATTTATTTAAAAAATTGCAACTGAAATAATAAATCTTCAACAAAAATATGACTGTTTAAACACAAAAATTCACTTTTTCAAATAAAGAGTCCGATTTTCAACAGAATATATAAATTTTGAACAAAATAGTTCAATTTTCAACTCAACAAAATTAATTTTCAACCAAAAATGTAATAGGTAAAGTTTTAGTTCGAAGGGATTTTGACGTGGAAATCTAGGATGAGTTTCACGTAGAAATTCCTTGGTAGAAAAAACACCCCTTTTTTAGGATAAACATAATTGAATAGCAACGCAATAAACAGTGAAAAAATATTTTGGAAACTACATTGACTGTAAGAAAAAATTATTCCTTTGCTTCTTGTTGCAGAATTAAGTGCTCAGTTCGAATTTTTGCCTGGTGATGACCCTGATCCTAGTCTTTCTCGTTGTGGACCTTCTTCTTCTTCTGCTGGCAGACATTCTCCAGACACGACTCTTTCTCTTGCCATACGTCATTCTTCTGCGGGGTTTCCACCACCTGCCGAGCCACCTCTTCGCGCTAGGTCCAGGTCTCCTCATGCCACGGATACTTCTTCTCTTATACTTGGATTTCTACCTGAAGATCTTAAATTTGTTCGACTTATTTCCCGCAAGAATCCGACCCGGATATTCGAACTTCGAAGATATACTTTTCCTCCGGATGTACCAATTAGAATTAGAGGCAAAATCTATAACCTATTACCCTTGCCAATCGAAGAGCAAATTGTATTATCAACCCCCAATGGTGAGGTTTTTGCAATATACGTCAAACCCAATACTCGCAATCATGAGTTTTTTCGTGGAATATATTTGCATGTTACTGCGAAGGGAAAACGGGCGAAAATTAACATGAACAGCGGTGCTTATCAAGAAATGACCACAGAAGAAAGCACGGATTGTCCAGCAGGTTCCACGATTCCAATCGCAAAGCGATTCAGAATATTTCGTGTGTAAACCACGATTCTTTCTAACCGGAAATTTTACCAATTTTTAGAAAAAAAATCTATCAAATCACTTAAAATATTATGAATTGCATATATATCATGTACTATAGTGCGATTCAAAATAAGTTCGATTTGGAATTTTTGTTAATGTTAAGTCTACTTGTTCATTTTTGCAATCGTGAAATTATTCTAAAATCTCTTAATTTAAAAATTTGAAGCTTTTGAAATTTTTCATAAAAAAAAGTTTTATATTGATTAACTTAATATAAACTGATTCACGATTTTGAAGATCGAACTGTAGTTCAAGCATTACAAATCAAAAAATAGTAATTGATGTTATAAGAGGACTCCGAATCTGTTCAATAATGAAACGCTTTGATTTAATTTCAAATCCTATTCAAATATTGTTTCCTTCTAAAATTTTTATTGTTGACTCATTCAATTCGAAATATTGTAATTGAAATAAAGAAACAAATTTCTAATATTTAACAATATTTGACTGTTTATATTAAACTAGACCTTTTTTGGGAAAGCACATCGTCGGAAATTTGACTGTTTCAACCATGGGAACTAACTAATGATATTCTGTAATTGAACTGATCAAAACTACTGTCCTCAAATAGACTATTTTGTTTCAACACTTTTTCTCGGTGAACCCTGTTCTTCATCATCAATTACGGACTAACTCGTGTGCTTGATGAGATGAGGACGTGGTTGAAAGTTGAAATACGTTGTTAAAAATTAATTTGCTTGGTTGAAAATTCATCTCTTTGTTTGAAAATTTCACTATGTGGTTAAAAATTTATCCTTTTGATTGAAAATCTAGCTATTTGTTTAGAAGTTCAACTACTTGCTTGTCAATTAACTTGCTTCTTGAAAATTTATATTTTCGGGTTGAAAATACATGCTTTTGGTTTATTATCATCAGCGATCGGTATGAGTGGAATATTGTTTTTATGGATTTTTGGGAGTAAGTAAAGTTTTGGAGAGTTGGTATTAGTAGGTATTAATTTGTATATCGTTTTGCTGACAAGTTAAGAGTCTTTTAGAAGGGTTTTTGTTTTGCTGACTATTATTTTTGTGTGGTATTTTTTAAGTTTTTTATTTGTATCGTCAGTTAGAAGGTCCATGATTTTGTTGTTATAGTCTTCTTTATTCATTATTACTGTTGTGTTGCCTTTGT